>JABRWK010000054.1:561026-580827 GCA_013372445.1 Hypothenemus hampei
TCGGGTGTTCGGAAAAATTCCTTATCAAGTAGCCTTTGGATCAATTTGTAAATAGAGATCGTATGTCGATTCTTAACAGGCTTTAAAGTGAAACGTCAAAAATGGTTATGAAAAATGACATTTTACTTTAAAGCCTGTTAAGAATCGACATACGATCTCTATTTACAAATTGATCCAAAGGCTACTTGATAAGGAATTTTTCCGAACACCCTATATATGTAGGTATTGATAGCTACATGTCAAACGTAAAACTCGAACCATATTCATATGTAATTTCAATCGTCAAGATCTCGGTAACTGTTGAGTTTAAGTGCAGGACATGTTACATGAAACATACTCAGAATTTGAAGTGGAATTCAAAAATACAATAAAAAATAGGTGTTTCCATTTGAAAAAACGAAATTAGTAGTCATAGCTGGTTTTTGGGTTACCCTGTATACAGGAATATACCATCAAAAAAAGCGCATTCAAAAATAAAAATCGACATGTCCAAGCGTTTTTTTTTTAAAAACAAACTCCTTAATTTTAAATGAATTTATTCTATTTAAAGTCCCCACCCTGTGTTTTTGAAAAATGTTCCTATTTAGGCTCGAGCTGTAATTACAGCAAAGCCAACTAATATTTCATTCGAATACCATTCAGATTATTAATTATTAATATACGAAATCGAGCGCAAAAAGTGTGCCAACAAACAAGTGCATAATAATGACATTCGAACAGCCTTTTCGACCGGTATGTGTTGCAAAATTTGTTTCAATGCAATCTATATTTTATCTTTTTTCCTTTTAGTAGGTTAAAATTCAAGAAAAGATAAATGCAACAATAATCATTACACCACTATTGTCGATTTATGAAGAAATTGAATTAAAACAACATGTAATTATGAGAATAAAAAAGAAAAAACAAACGCAACCGTACGTATATTAGGTATATTATATAATAGAAATAGTCAAATGGAGGTGGTCTATTTTGCTTTAATGGTCTTTGATGTTTTGCATAAAAATGACAATAAAATATTGGAAACACTATCAAATCTGGATAAATAAAAAGCTAAAAGGTTTATTTTTAACTTTTTCGAACTTAACTTTTTTACTTTTCCAGAAAATAAAAAAAAAGAAAGTAGCTAAAGGACAAACCATATTGAAAATTACATCTTCCCCAATTTATAAGAATTATTACAAAAATTACTTTCTTCCTAATATTTACAGGAGAACAATTACAATCATCATCTTCAGGAAAATAAATGAAAATCTTACAATTGTCAAGGTAAACGCGTCACGGTTGATGCGTCCTTAATGGGAATCATCAACAATTATAACGCATACATCTTATGCATGTCTAGATTAAGGTGTGCCCTTCAATGTTATGATTAATATCGCTTGCATACGATGAAAAAATTAAAAATACTCCTATGTATGTATGTATGTTCCCTTTCGAATTCTATCACGAATTCTTTATTGGTTGCACTTCGAGTCAGTATTTAACCTTTACAGTCCCATTAGGCTCAGTTAAGTATAGTGTATAGTTGCCAGCTTAATCAAGCAGGTTGGGCAACACACCGGACCAAAGTGTGTCTAGGGTAATGGACTGTAATGGTATTCGATGCAAGGCAATTTCTTTCTGTTTCTTTTTTAAATATTAAATGTTATGCTTGGGCCTTGAACATTTCGAAATGAGGAAGATGTAAAATATTGAAAAAAACCCATACCACACATACATATGTGTGTATAAGTGTTTGATATCTTGTTCACTTGTTTTTTTCTTCTTGTTTTAGTATGAAGCAATTAAGCTGGCAGCAGGAAACGTATGTATTTACAGGAAGAAAAATGATTTTGCGCTATCTCGTCGACCTTGCATACAAGTAATGCAAATCCAAAAGTTCATGAAAGAAATTAAAAAAATTAATTCCTCAGTTATACCTGTTTGTGGTTCCACATGACGTTTACGCTGGGTTTGCCTCTTCGGAAGTCTGATTGATCTATGACGTCGTCGTGCACCAATGATGCTGTATGGATCATTTCCGAAATCATGGCTACCTCTCTTTGCGAAGGTAAAAGAGTACTGAAATAAATGACAGTTTAATTGTGTTTATTTACGAGGTGGTAACAAAGTTATTATTTGTTATTGCAAAACTCTCTTCTAACTTCTTCCCGAAACATAAATAATATTGCGATATTTTCTTGTTTTTCTAAGGTCAGCTTGAACTATTTTAAGAACATACAGGGTGTCGCACGAATATGGGCTTCCAACCGGATATTGAAAACAATTAATTAATAATTACGACTTAACCATAAACATTCTGAAAAATGATACATCAATTAATTTGGACATGTCGTATCAATTATAAAAATGTGTTGAAGATGACACCACTGCTGAATATATAGAAAATTTTAGATGTCAAGTCGGTTAATTTAAATGGAACACCCAATATATTATTTAAATTTTTAATTTTACACAACATTGTGTATATGTGATGTTCTATAAATAAGTTCACCTAACTGTTATCGAGATATTTCCAATTTTTGATAAAAAAAAAGATAGAGGCACCCATTAAAGTAACTATTAACATTTTCTACATTGTACAAAATGCTATATTTTGTACAACATTAGGAAATAGTTGTGTTTTACTTAAATGAACAAGAATAATTGAAGAATGGAAATATCAAACGTATTAAGTGCCAAAATCATAAAATAAAGATATTTTGAAAAAACTTAATTAAATATTTGTTAATGAAAATATATTGTCCATTTTTGACATTTGGTGCATTTTATCAAACACTGGCAATGACACATAGATCGTTTTTATGCATAAAAGTAAATTAAAAAAAAAAAATGGCACTTAGCACGTTTAATATTTCCACTCTTCAATTATGATCTTTCGTAGTAGGTGTTCAGAAAACATACTTTAAGTAGCCATTTTAAAATTGCGTTTGCTAAGCAGGGACACCCTATTTTTTTTCAATATATGCATATTTCGAACCAAAAATAGATTACTTTGTATTCAATTATCTATAAAAATCTAATCGTTTCTACTTTATTAAAAACAAAAATATGCAATTACTTTATTAGAAACGACTTAGCAATTTGACCGGAAAGAAATCGAGGAGCCAT
Source organism: Hypothenemus hampei (assembly GCA_013372445.1). Classification (NCBI taxonomy): domain Eukaryota; kingdom Metazoa; phylum Arthropoda; class Insecta; order Coleoptera; family Curculionidae; genus Hypothenemus; species Hypothenemus hampei. The sequence continues at coordinate 564,138 of JABRWK010000054.1, forward strand.
TTTGCAAATGTCATTTTACTATTAAAATAATGGTGGCTTCAGTTTTTCTGGATATCGAATATTAAATTAATGGCATGTTCTGATTAATGTACATATTTTATTACATTCACCATAAATAATAAAAAAATACAATTGAACTGCCTTTGACTAATTTAGCCAGGCCGTCATAATTTCAATTGTGAAATGTCATTTTCAACATGGCCACTCAGCTGTTTCCCGACAAACACGGTTGGCATGGTCGTCAGATTACAATCAAATGTAAATAATTAATTTTTTTTTGATAATCTTTATTAAAAAGTTAAAAATAGAACGTAGAGTTACGTAAAAAGGTTATCCTTGTACAGGTGGTATCCGCGCCCAATTCTAATAAAGAAATGGTTTATGATTTAAATATTTATGGTGATTTTAACAAAAATTTATACGAAAAAAAGAGCGTTGAGTTTAAAATTTAAATGAACATTAACGTTGTGAAGCGTGATGGGGTTTTTCTTGATTGTTCACAATTTTACCGTGTTATTTGAAACGATGACCGAGTCAAGACGACATTAGAATAGTCAATTGGCAATTTTATTGGTTTAAGATTGATTTTCCAAAAAATTACAACATTTTCAAGGAGATTTCTTCCGCATTGCTGCTACGCAACAAAAACAAAACGCAACCATTATCCTTCAAATTAACATTTAAACGCTTTTTTAATAAGCGATTTTTGCTAGAATTTTGCCACAAATATAATAAATTCAATTGAAAATTCAACATTAACATTTGTATGTGCGTTAATGAATGAAAAAATATGCAGGCTACGTCACTGTCGGAGACAATGGTGCAGCGGAAGTACAGCAGGTTGAAGGTTGACATTTCATTCATGATCAATTCGCGTACACCACAATCTAATTGATATTCATATAAGTTCACAGATGCCAAATATGCAATAATACTAATGAGGGACACCTTATATATTAAAGAAATTCGCTAATGTATTGATGGATTCCTAGAATCTAATTTACTATACGCGATGAATGTTAAATAACGGACCAATTCTGCCATATGTTGGAGGGCGATCGTCAGGGAGTATGGGGGAAAAGGAGAGAAAAGTTTTTAATGAAAAATTGACAGAGTTACAGAGGTGATAAAGTGAAAAGTTAACATTTTCATTTTCCAATTTTCTTTAGGTTATTCATCTTTACGATGTAGCAATTGGCACATCTGGACATTAGGGGATGAAAGCAATGGGAAATCTTCAACATAAACTTTTAATTTCGAATTTGTAATTCAAGATTTCTCCATGTGGGCGGCCTGAAATTGCACTTGACATATTGGTATTTTTATGTTTTCCAATTAAACAATAATTAATTCATATTGACATAAAGTTATTTTAAGACTCGCGAGCTTGTGTATTGAATTAAATGGACAATATTTGGAAAATTTTCTTTAAATTTTAACAAAAACCTATAATATATTTCTATTATTTTTTAAAAATTTTCTTTTCAATAATAATCATAGTTACCGAAAACATAATTACAGTAACCTCCTTTAATTATGGACGTTACCGTTAAAATTTACAACTTCTGTTTTCCACAATAATTCCGTCAATTTTTTAAAAATAATTTTTCTGACGTTTGCCCTACAATGTATTGCAGAGCTGTTTCATCATTTAAAACTCATCCTGTATTATAGTAACTTTTATTCATGAGATAGAAAAAAATATGGAATGGAATGAGTATAGAAAAAAAAAGTAAACATTAGAGAAAAAAGCGTGATGTTTATTTATTCTAATGTAACATCACGAGAGAGCGTTGTTCCGATGATCATCTTCACGTTTGAAACTAAATTAGAATTTTTTTCCAAGATTTTCTTTAAAAACATGTAGTGGTAGTTTTTTTAATGTAAATTGAGCCACCACTGTCGTGACAGGTCTGGTACGGCCCAGTACGATCGGGTAGCGTAGCTGAAAATTTAGGCCATTCGAAAGTAAAAAGCGACGTTGCTTCTTGTGAAACGGTTTTGTCATTGACCACAAATTAGCATCCATACGGTATGCATGTGCGGCCGATCGATTCTCGAACTCGGCTCTCGATTACTCAATCCCAATCAATTTTCTTTAATTTATTAGAATTTTTATTTATTGTAATTGTGTTTAGATTTTTTTCGCGCTTTAACTATGGTTCTTTCGTAATGCATGTGGCTTGTTATGTTTCATGAACGAATTAACAGGGACAACAGTCGAAAATTCATTAAATTAGGATGGATGAGGAAAATTTTCCTATTATTCTTACATGGTATTACAACATTGATATCTTGATACCACATCGCATTCTTACCAAATTTCTCATACACAAAAGCAAATTATTATTTTATGAGGTGTATCTAATGTTTTTATGTGACTATGTAACACAAAAAAAATTTGAGAAAAGGTGTATTGTTTTGGAACTACACTAATTAGACCAGCAACGTTCGATATGTTTTTAGTGAAAATTTGACAATGTGTAAATCTAGGAAATAAAATAAAATTTGTACGATGTGACAATATCGTATATCAATTTTAAATGCACATCATAAGCTGCTTTCGTTTCTTCCTATGATTCGTCATCATAATCCAAATAACTCATATTTTATTAGTAGATTTCAAATATTCCATATAATTTGATTGATTTAAAATGGATCACGATCAGGGAATCTGTAGGGAACAAAATCAACTTATGTATAAGAATGTACCTAATTAAGAACAAACGACCATAGATAACCTTCATATTATTTATATGAGACACCCTGTATAATGATATAAACATACGATAAATTCGCTAAAATTATTAATCGCAAATTACTTAATCGAATTAGCAGAATATCAAATTTGAGGTTATGTTAATTCGACAACATACAAAAATGTGTAAAAATCAACAAAACTAAGATGATATTATTTATTCAGGTTTGCGCAATTTACTTAAAATAGTACTGTACAAATACACATAATTATTAAGGAACTTGTTCAATACAATAATGACATTGAACGCGGCTTTGCCAAATTGTAAAAATATTCTGATTTTCTCATACATACATGCTATATGAATTCTGATACAAATCTTACTGGTACCTGTTTTCGTTGTACATGTGAAAGTTCATGGCTCTGGCCATTAAAATGGCCACCATCGGTCTTAGGGCTTTACCATTCCCGTCAAAATAGTATGTGGCTATTTCGTAGAGGTCCCTCTGGTACGTATTTCTACGTAAAGCCTGAAAAAAAAAATAATTGCCGGAAATTAATTAAGCATTATTTCGTCTCTGAAAGAGGACACAGGTCCATTGTGTAAAGCAAATTAGGTTACAGTAATATAAGAGATGATTTTCAACTCCAACGATCAAGTGGGTTTGCGTGTGAACATCTCCTCCAGTGACATTGATGAAAATCCAATTATTTTGTGTATTTCTAATGGTGCGTCATTGCCTCATCGCCACACCAACGCGCCAATTGACTACGGCCTTGCATTAAATCATCATCATCATCATCAACGTCACGGTTGTCTTCAAACAAAAGAGAATAGAAAATTCATGGACGACTCACATTTTTAATATAACTATAAACATCTTTTAAATCGTCCTCCAACAGTCTATACGGATCCACTTGATAATCAGGCATCGGTCCTGGCTGATGCGTATTCATGGTTGCATAATTACGGAGCGTTGTTGTTGTTGTTGCACTGGCAATGTACTGATTTAACATCGATTTGATGTTCAGCACATTGCGATGTTGTCCATTCTGAAATTGAGAAGAGAATATCTTCAATAGTACCTCATACAAAAAAAAACAAACGAAAGGCATCAAATTTGATGAATACGTTTGGTTTGATTGAACATAGTTTTTGAACAAAACAGTTCTTTGTTAAATCATAATTAAATTAAAGAGTATGTAACGGCTTAACAACGTTTTAAGTATGCTCTATTTCATAGGTATGAAAAAATGCAATTAAAACATAGTTTTAAACATTAACGCAAACCCGGCATTGAATTTATTAGCAACAATTAAGCAAGAACCATTTAAATTATGAATTAATGGAATATAAGTATATTTTCGGTTGCATAACTTCTTCGCAAGTACTTGACACACAAATAATGACATACATTGACCACTGGAGAATAATAGTCAGATTTCAACCCTTTACCTTTCATAAACAAAATGTTCTGCAAAAATAGATGAAACGGAACAATGCTATAGGAATTATACGGGTAACCTAGACATTGGCAATGTGAAAACAATGAAAGCCGACCGCCCAATTTAATAATTGTTTTGCTATTCGTAGCGACATTGTTTACAAATCGTTGCCTACTCGATGAGCACGCGCCCGCTCATTTTGCTACTATTCTTGCATCAATTTGTAAATTTCTTTTCCTGAATGTAAGAAAACGGCATTAGTAGCTCTCTATTTTTACGATGGAAAAGTCTAACAGAGAATCCCGCTCAAGCAATTTTTCATGCCACGGATAATAATGATGGTAAGTGTTGATGCTGGTTATTTCACTTTCACATTCCGTATTGGAATCTGGGTCAATATGAGAATCCTGTTAGGTCCAGGCGCTCAAGTTACACCCTGTATATTACCCGAAAGGTGCGACACTTGTTTTTTTTTATTGAGGTGGATATTTTCCGGTCATATTGCGTCAGTAGCGTTGAAGATAGTGGTACCAAATAAGAAACCTACCTTATTATTCAACATAAAGTTAACATTTACTTAAGATCGGAATAGCAACAGTTAAAGTTTTGAAGAAGATCGTTTACACAAAGGCATTGTTTGCAAATCGATATTTCAATATTTGTGATCGACTTCTGAAACGTTCTTAGGCAGCGACAATTGCGACGTTAAAATGAAGATATTCCATAGAAGATAGCTGTTTATTATAGATTTTGCAATTGACAGGCGATGTGTATCTGCCAGTGACACAATCATGAAATCAATTGTTATAGTATTTTCAAGGAAAAAATGTAACTTAGCACGGTTGTAAACTTAAACAAATTGTTTTTGTCAGCAACTACATGACAACAAAATCGTTAGTACAGTGTGAGTATTTGATGTCAATAATACCTCTCCATTTGACGACGTTAGTTCGATGTATGCAACTGACGTAATTTGTCAATTTGGAAAGAAAAAAAAATAAATTTTGGCAAGGCGGCAGCTCAATTAATTTTTTTTTATTTCTAACAATCTCTTTTCACTGTGGCAGTTCAATGTTTGGAAAAAAGTCAATAAATGAAAGCGGTTCATAAAATTCCGATTAAGAACGTTAATTAAACAGGATTGCACACAAGTGTGGTATTAGGAAACCATACAATTCTCCTTGAATAAACCATACTTTAAATTTAATTATTTCGAACAGTGCAACTTCTTTTTTTTTTTATCGGACTTAGCTACGCAATTGAAGAAAAAAAGGTCAATAACTCGAAAGGTTTAATAAACTTTGGCTGGTATTCGCATGGAATCAATTATGCATGTGTTTATTTATAATAAAATTAAAGAAAAAAAACACCTGACTTTGCTTGAAAATGGTCATTGCAACGTGCTTATGTGCAATATTGTAATTGACTATGGTGAATAGATTTTCAATAACTTTTGTTTTGCGTCATGTATGTAGACAATAGAAAAACGAAAAAGTTAATGATCAAAGTGCTTGCCGTTCCACACCTGTTGTCTAGAGTGGTCTATTGTGATGGTACAACTCGTGAAGTGAGAGTGGCCTTGGGTGCCACCAACTGGGTCACATGTTACTTTCTTCGGCTAGTGACCGCGAAATTATTGCCGGCTGTTGCACGTTTATTTTTTCTTCTTTGATTTTCTTTTGCTCGAACACGTACCTGTTGCTTTTTATGAAAATCGTACGTACGCAAGTATAGTACCACTTTTAAATCAATATTGTACATCTCTTTAAATGTATACATATATGTATGTATACACTTACGCTACTACAGTGTTTGGTTCTATGTATTAAACGTTCGAGTTATGCAAAACATACTAAATCGTTTCAAAATTTTTAANGCAAGGTCCTTTTGTTTTTTTTAACCCCTTTGATTGCTTGATTTCAAAATTCCATTGAATCTTTTTAAGGTGACACGAATACCTCACCGACCACGATATGAAATCGGTGTTTTTTTCACGATGTAGACGGTACGACCTTGCCGATTATTTGGCAACCATTTCCTGGTCTATTGCTGGTATCCCCATCGTTTAAACATCTACAGGTTGCTGCAATCTAGGAAGATTAACTTGTTTTTCAACTTTTGCTACGTCCTGTATATACATATAGTCGTTTACAAGAGTGAAGAAGAGGCAAAAAGTAGCACACCACTATAAAAATGATCAGTTGAATTCCAGTACGACAAGTCCAAGTGTTACCTAATAACTCGACAGCTGGTTTTGCAATAGAAGAACGGCTCGCATCTCTTTGGCAATTGAGTATAAATTATTTTCTTCAATTTATTGTAAAAACTTGTTGTTTAAATTTATCAACTTTATAACATACCTAATGACCGTGACTTTTGAGATACCCTGTACAATACCAAGATTAATAAAAGAAATTGTTTCTGTTATTTAGTAAGGATGTACTCTTTTAATGGACACCATGGTGAGCCTGTATAAACTAACGATTGCTTTAATTCGAAAAGTAATTAGAACAGTCAATTAAGATAGTAACCTCATACTTTAACAGACATTAATTTGAACTTTTACCGATTTAAAACAGTGATTTGCGAATTGAACCGCTATCAGTACGGTATTTGATCGATTTTCGATAAAATTTTTGATCATTTCGTGTGAAAAATTCAAAGCCAACCGAATCTAGGGAGCGGCACCGTTCGCTTTCACTTTTTAACATGATCTGTTGGGGGGCAGAAAAAAAACTCTCAATTCTTAATGCGTTAAAACGACTTAATTTTCCACTCGGTCCACCAATTCGTACGTTGATAACATTGAACTCGTTTTTCTGCATCGAAAGCAAAAAAATTGAACCATAGACGTGTAAAAGCTGTAGACGCCGCTTGAAGAAGTTGCGTTTTTTTTTTTCTTAATCGCGAAACATTTACATTCATAACTCACATCTTGAATGGTTTCCCCATCGAATCTGGGACGAGATAATTGAAAATTACGCTCGCTAATTTCTCACAGAGGGGTGTTACGACATTTTGTTTTGCTTCTAATTAAATCAAATTTCATCTATGAGTAATGGAGGAAAACATATATGTATGCGTTGTTTTTTAATAATAAAACTATTGTAAATCGATCGGGCTCGAATCAGCCAAATCGGACGGACAGCCACTTTCTCAATTCATTCTCGCTGTCCATCGAAAAACGGAACTTTCTTCTGTTTGCGACCGATAACGTATGCCCGATCCATCTTCACGACTTGCGACATACACAGGGTGGTCCTTCAATACTAATGTCGTTTGCGTCACCGATTGTTGTTCTGTTCAATTTTGGAAGTGACGCGTGCGCGCGTGATACTATTTGAAAGCGAATCTGGTTTTGGCGTGTATGTGTACATTCAGTTTCGTGCTCGTTAATTAATTAATTTTTTTCTTCTATTTCGAATTCGGAATTTGGTGAAACTTGCTTAACAATAAAGAAGCTCGTATTATAATTGGACTATTTCAGAAATTACTAATTATCAAAGCAACAGAAACAGTTCAATTAAGCAACCACTTACGAGGTGAAAATGGCAGGGGAGGTAGGAATACGAATTTTGACCGCTTTTAACGGAGTCACTGCTGACCCCAAAAGCGCCCAGTTATTTTCACAACACATTTTTAATAAAATATGCATTTGTTTTTTGCTTTTTTTATATAACCGATTTTGCAATTGTTATGAAAGAGAGCCCACTGCGATTGCTCTTCCGTCGTTGAGCACAGCAATCTATAGATAAAAATTTCTTTTCAATAATAAACAATATTAAATTACGACTTTCTCTTGCTCTTAAGAGTCTTGTGGGAATTTTAACTGGTTTTTCACGCACAAATCTCATTGCATTCTCTTATATTCAAAAAAAACTACTTCTACACTGGGAATTAAAAATACCTTTTGATAAACTTACCCATTGTGATAATCGATCGGAGTAGTAGCATTGCAAATATCCACCACACTGGGAATACCACCGAAACGCAGTCGAGCACCCTCGTTTCCCGAACGTACAGGGCGGTCCAAAAATAAGGTTGCCGATTTTTTCGTGAAACCGGACATTCAAAATGGTTTTGGAACCCATCGTGACAACAGCACTGAACTACCCAAAGCTGCTTTATTTAGAAAGCACCCAATTGGTACGGAGCCCCCTTCTAAGTCCCTCTCGCTCTCTCTCTCTTACTCTCGAGTTTTCGGCCGATGGATACTTGGGGTCTGGCGCGCGGAATGGTCCCCCCAAAGAGGTCCGCGTCAAGTCGATGAATTGTGGAAAGTAAAAAATGGCAACGGTTCGGGAAAAATATCTATCTATTCGAATGCTCGTCACGGATCTTTGCGGAATTCGGTCCGTTTTGTAATGTTTATTTATTAACGATAAGAAGGGGGTGGTGGGGTTTCTATTCTTCTTTTTAATTGTTTGGTGGCAGTATTTGGTGGTGGTATTTAGCGGTTTCCAACTAAAAAGTAAAATTGTTATTTCAGTAATGATGAGACAGCAAATTCAATAATCAGGACAAGAAAATATTCCAAAAGTTTGTTTTTGTAACGCCTGATACGTATGTGGATCACTCATAATTAATGCAACTAAACTGAAATGTAAACCTTAAAAATTCAGTTCCGTTTCAGCTATTGCAACATTTCCATTAATTGATTGCAAATAATGTAAATTTTTTTTTTTGAATATCAAACATTAATCACTGATTTTTTCTTATTTTCAAGAGACAATTAATCTTAATTCAATACTTCACTTACTCAAGAGTTTGGCAACCTTGTGTTTTAAATGTATAAACTATAGACGTTTTTTGGTTTTTACCTTGTTAACAAAATTGATTGCTACCCGAAAAGAAAACAGCAGAAAATACGCTAAATTCAATTTCGCACATGGGTGTATGTATGGTTGCCTGCACACGTGTTTTCTTATCAATCAATTTAGAATTTACTAAATTAAATCGAAATTTCTTTATTATTTACAGGGAAACGATCGTCATAAACTTACATAAATTAGGAATAGCAAAACTCCCTTCGCAGTATCTCCCCACTTCTTAGAATTAACACCCGCCATTTCACAACACTTCCCCAACGTATTATTGAGCGACGCAAGTCTTACACGAAAATGTCTTTAAGTTCGTTAATTTATCGACTTACCGGCACCCTTAGAACTGTTGAAAGGGCCTTTCTGCTTGTCCTAAATGGCAAATATCCTCCAGGTAACTTTAGAACATTACATAAGTTGATCTTAACATTTTTGACACTTATTTAACCTCACTTTTTCTGGATTAGACAATTTTAGGTTATGTCTGGATCAGTTGCAGCCACAAGAAAATTGGAACAATTCACAAATTAATAGCCACAAGGGGATTCTAGAACAGATACTAGGAGACGGATTTCTGTTTGCAGTTCCAAAACATCGGCGTACCATTGAAAAACGATTGAAACGTAAATATGGAGATCCAGAGTATCACATGAAAATTCTACTTCCAAATAAGAAGTTGCAAGTTTGTAACGTATGTGGCGACGACCATGAGCCAAAAACTTTATGCCGTAATACATCTTGGCAATATTAATGCCACATTTTTTTATATTTCCTTGTTCTTTCAGCTACTTGTTATAAAAAAGTGATAGAGGAAACACGAGCTATGCAAGATGCTATTCAAAATGAACTGAAATTAGAACCGGTAGAACAAGAAGTAGTTGTTATGTATGAAGGAGAAAAAGACAGTAAACCGGAAGAATTCTGGAAGGGAAAGAGAATTGTGGAAATGGAAAAACCTAGACCACAATGGTTTAGTGATAATTTGCTTCAGAAAACAACACAAAAGGGGGCTGAAACTAGTGACGTTAAACCCTCAAATTTAGGATAAACTTAAGTATGTAGTGTTCAGTAATACATTGTTATTTATAATGAATCTTGTTTTTCAACATACGTGCTTCGTGAAGTAGGCACACATCTCCCAGCCCAGTTTTTAAGTTGTATGATTTTATAACACACCAGTGCCAAATAAATAAAAAAAATCGCGACATATAATTTATTAACAACTGTTTTATTCTAGATTCGAGGTATCACATTATACAAATTAATTGGTTGCTGCAAAAAACTAGAGATAGTGTCACTAGAAGCTGTAAAGATTATATTTACATTGTAGGTTCAAAAAATGGACGACTTTTTTAAAGGATCCAAATACTGTCTCACACCTAAAAAAACACTTTTACAAGAAAAAAACATGATACAGGCAATTTTCGTATAATAATTATATTTATCGTTATCAAAGATATCTGAAAAATTTAAGGAACAAGAAACAAGCTCTGAAAGCAACTTAGAAATACAAGAAAGCTCTTTTTGTTGTAAAGTCAATCTTATTTGCACTGGATAATTGAAATTTGTCTATCAAGTTGAAGTAAATTAATTTCCTAAACTAGATTTTACCACGATCTTTGGTAATTTGCAACATACACTTTTAACTACTACTCGGTTCAGACTGATCCATGTGATCGGCACCACCACTACTACTGCTTGAACTTGGTGCGGCATTGAATAGGGACCGGAGCACATCATGAACATTTGTTCCTAGAACAAAATTATGTTGCCCACTATGATTTTCAAAATTGCAATTTAAGATAATTTTACGTACCACTTGAATCAGCACTATTTTGGTTATCACCTTCGCCCTCTCCAAGATTCTGTCGACAAATCGGACAAGTACCGTGTAATTCTAACCATGGTCTTATGCACCCCTCGTGGTAAATATGCAAGCAGGGTAATTGTCTAAAATGAACATTTATGTATCAATTAACCATCTCCATCTCCCTCTACAGAACAAGAGGTACTAAATTCCATCAAACAGCGGAGCTTTTTAGGAATTAAATTCGCTGTCTGATTTAACATTTGTTTAGAAATGGCAATTCGAAAAATCAAAATAAAACATTAAGTAGAATGGCAAAATGGTGACTGATTAAAAGCACTCACCTGACGGGCTCTTTAACTGTAAAATACTCCCAACAAACTGAGCATTGCAGTTTTTGCGCAACCTGTTCTTCAGTCACTTCCACAATTTGTAATGCATCAATAACAGCTTTGGACAGTGGTGGAGGACCTACAAATTTAATATTTTATTTCAAATAGTGGATTGAAAACCATATTAATATTCTAACCAGTGCTGTCCATTTGATTAAGTAACTGGGTCACTATAGCGTCTAACCCTTCTCTGCCCCAGGCATAATCGCCGGGGTTTCCCAAAAACAATTGGACATTGCCTGGTCCTCCCAAATTCACGCCCACACCCAGATTGATTATAAAATCCTGAACCAGGTGCTCTATTGGGAGTTGTTGTCTTAAATTGGATGTCGCTAGGCGAGTTAGAGGCCTGCAAATATCATACGTATTTGGGCTTTTTTTGACTGGTACACACCAGACTCAAATTATAAAGAAAGCAATTTTCTCAGAAAATAAAACTTTTATCAATTGGCCTAGCTTGTGCCCTAAGAAATGTAAATTGTCTTAATTCGTTTGAAGGTTACTTTGACTTGTCCATTTTAAGATTTATCATACCTTCCATCTGCATTTGTTGCATTATCTGAGCTTCTGGATCCGAATCTGGTGCTTAAAAGAAACCCGGCGTCTTCCTAAAAAGGCAATGAAAATTAGTAGAATAAGTGATTCATTGCCATCAGGTATTGTAACCATTTCTGCGTCAGGAGGTCTCCACGTTGCTCCTGTTTGATAATTTGTGTATCCTGAATCAGTATCTCTAGTGTCCTGCAACTCCTCAATGAATCCATCTGAACAATGAGGACAAGTGAAGTTCTAGAAAAAGTTTTATTGTTAGCCAACTCTATTGTTTACTGCTTTTGATAAATTATCAGTACTGTGAGGTAGTTAAGCCAGCTGTTAATAGATTAAGAGAAAAGTACTGCACTGTATTTATTATTAAATTATGTTTTCTTTCAACAACAATACAGGGGAATGCAACACTTTCTAACGATGCAAAGCGGAAACTTTACGTCTGCTGTTTGATCCTTATTCCAGTTGGGAGAATAACACTAAGGTCTATGTATAATGGTGGGATTTTATCAGTGAAAAATGGAAAATTGATGTTTCACAACAAATTAATGCTTACGTTAGCCATCGATTGAAATTCTACGTTACAGACATGACAATAAAATCTGGTTGGATGCCTTTCCTCGACGGCCGCTTCAGCCATAGCTGCAATTATTTGAGTATCTTTTCCAAATTAAGCAAAAAAACTTGAAATTTTCACAACAAATTAGAGTATCGCGAAAACTGGTGACAGTCGCGTTATGACGCACGGATTTCTGAAGTATGATTCTTCTTCTTATACAATAACGCCTTACAGTGAAGTTTGTCACTAATTATTATCAACATTTGAAAAACTTGTAAACCAATCAAATTTGCCAGAAGCAAAAGCCAGAATTTAAAAAAAAATTAAACCAATTGTAAACATTGTTTATATGTAAAATCTATTTTTTTTTTAAAGAGACTGTCATTATTAAATTTTGTTGGTAGTACTGGTCTAAAATATTTAGTAATTTTATTTTCAATAAATGGCTACATTCTTATAAGGGTAGGACTTTTTACTATTTACTTTTTTTTAGATTTTTTTGACGGGTATTGTCAGTTAAAAAATATAATAACCTTTTTTGGTTTATTAGTTTATTTATATAATTCTTTTTTGTTTAAAATATGCCGAAAGGTCAGCATTTGACAAAAGAATTTAAAATAGCGCTAATTAACTGCCACAAAGAATTGCGCAATGTATATCCAGAAAAATCGATTTTAATGGAAAAATTACAAAAAATATTTGGGGTACGTTTTTTTTTATACTAAAAATGTGACTGCCGAATTAATTACTACATAACAAAAAAAATTAAATTTATACATTGAAAATTATGTATATATTTTTTTCCCCTATTTTTTTTTTAGGTAAGCAGGTCAAGAATTTTTAAAATCTTAAGCGAAAAAAATTTTGAAACCGCGGAAAACAAGAAAAGGGGACGAAAATCGAAAGGTCCATGGTGGGATAATTTTTTTTTGAGGGAAATGATCGGGGTAAAAATTTTTGAATATTTATACGGGGGCCAGTGTTGCACATTAGATGATTTGCTGGCATACGTACGGGAAGAGACATATTTCACAGGTTAAATTTTTTATATAAATTTAATTTTAATTTTTTTTTAAATAATATTAAATAAATTATAGGCTCAAGAACACTATTACATAAAATAATACGAGATATGGGTTTTAGGTATAAAAAAATTAATGAAAGAAAAATTATGTGCGAAAAGAACTACGTTATACGGGCAAAAATAACTTTTTTGAGAAAATATTTGCAGTTTCAAAATTCTAGTGAAAACATTAACTTTATCTTTTTAGATGAGACATGGGTGTATAAGAATGGAAGTCAAGTGCGAAAGTGGGTAAATGAGAATGACAAAAGAATGAATGATATCAAAATTACAAGTGAGGGGGAAAGATTTACAATTTTACATGCGGGCTATAAGGGTGGGTTTCTTCCAAATTGTGGGTTACTTTTTTCTAGCAAAAATAATGACAGGGATTACCATAAGACAATGAATGGGGAAATATTTTTGGATTGGGTAAAAACAAAATTAGTTCCTGATCTGGATAAAATTAATGGAAAATGTGTTGTTGTGATGGACAACGCACCATATCATTCCGTTCTTTTGGAAAAACCTATATCAAAATTTTCTAATAAAACATCCATTTCGGCCTTTTTACAAAAACATGGGATATATTTTAGTAATGAATTATCCAAAAAAGAACTTTGGAATTTGGCAGAACCCTATGTTCAAAATTCTAGTAATAAGAAATACGTGGTTGATGAATTTCTCAACTCCAAAGGGTATGAAGTTCTTCGACTACCCCCATACCATTGTCAGTATAATCCTATTGAAATGGTATGGGGATATTGCAAAACTTTTTATAACAAAAATATTCCAAATTCTAAATTTACCGGCAGTGAAAAAGTATTAAATGTTTGGCAAGAATCATTATCAAAAATTACAAGTGATATGTGGGCTAATTACATTAAACACACTGAACAATTAATCATAGATGATTGGAAAAAATATATGGGGAATATGGACATAGTGAATGTTCCCCCATTAATAATAGGATTTGAAAATGATTCAGCTTCCGACTCGGATACCGATATGCCATCCGAAAATGACGAGGAATATGTGGAATAACATTTTTAGTTTAAATAAAAAAAACAAATTTTGCAATTTTTGTATTACCTTGTATGAATATTTTATATGCATTTTTCGTAAATCCGGTTCTGTTTAACAAGTCCTGTAATTGGACAGATTCAAAAGTTGGTGATATTTCAGTTCGCGGTAAAAATTTTAGTAACTTTTTTAGTAAAAAATTGTCAGTTTTACTAACATAATGTCTTTATAACTAGATATTGCCAACTGTTTCCCTATATTTTTGACATGGTGATGTCTCTTTAAAAAAAAAATAGACTTTATATCTACTTTGCCAAATTTTGTTTATTTTCTTATGACTTGGTGACAGCTGTCAAAATTAAACCTAACTATTTTTAATAGTACTAATTATAAGCTAGAAATATGTATTAAAGTATCAGGGAATGAGATATCCTGTATTAAAATTTACTTCCCTATTCCTTTACAGGATGTGGGAAAGTTTAAAATACTCCAAAAATAAAAAGGAATCTATAAAATAATGCAATTCTTTTATATAAAAAAAGGATACCGAATTTTTTGTTCTTTTGCGAAAGTAAAACTAAGCTAAATGATATAAACCAAAAGTATTAATTCAAATTAACAGGTTGACTGCCGGATCGTATTTTGCCTGTTTGTCTGCAGCGCCAAGCTAAAATTTTGGTGTGGTAGATTATATTAAAATTTCAGCTCTACAGACCGCGTTAGCGGTGTGGAACATTCAAAACTCGGTCTTATAGACCGGCACGGCAGTCAAGGTATTAAGTAAACTTTTTTGGATAAATGGTCAATTAAGTATTCAACTTTGAAAAGTCGATTAGCATTGTCAGACATATGTATTGGCACAGTTTAGAAATTAATGAATCTCAATATTTGGACCGTTTATTTTGGTGTAAATCCATTTTTTTTAATAAGATATCACATAATTTGTGATTAATTTAATGTATCAATTCCACATTATGTGATATCTTATTTAGAAAAAATGCACTTACCCAATTTTCAAAATAAACGGTCTATTTTTCTGAATCTATCATGGCTTGTTGTTATAGAAAATATTGGAATCTCTATCAGTAGATTTGTGGACCAATAATTGTCGCTTTTTGGTTTTTTACAAATCCCATTGGAATTTCTAGTGCAAATCATTTTTTAAACTAATACCATTACATCAAACAATTTGGCACTTTTTTACGCTTTATACTTACCACAATTCTCTGTGTAATTTTCTTCTGAACGATGACCTCCTTCGTTATCCTTTTTCAACGAATATTTTCGCAATGTTACTAAAAAACTTTTAGCAACTAACCGGCATATGACAAACATGCTGTCACTGCTGCTTTCTAAAACACTACGTAAACAGAATCAACTTTTGATTATCAAAGCTGATCGCAAATCGAATTAGCCGTTAATAAAGATGTTTGTAAACTAAGACAAAAGAATCTTGGTTTACTAAGCTTTCCTAGACTCTGATCGTAAATCGAATTATTCGTTAATCGAGTCAAAATTTGATGGTAAACAGTATTTCGCTGTTAACACTCACGTTCACACAGTTTATAAAATAATGGTACCGTAACTTTTTCAAAGTTATACATTAAAATGTCCAAATATAAAGCACAAAATTGATTACAACATAATAAACATAGCTGCTTTTTATGAAATGATACATATAAATTAATGCTTTGACCATATAAATATGGACTACTAGTGAACCGCCATTTTGCGATCCAAGATGTAGCGACATTGATCTCAGGTGTGGTGACTGACGGTACTAATTTCAGCTGCCATTATTAAAATGCGTTTACACTATTAGATTTTTTGATCAGATTTTCTTATCAGATTTTCTTGATTCGATCTTTTTATCAGACTTTTTCATTCGATTTATCGAATGTATTCTCTATAGATTTTTTTTAATTTACATTGTTGAACGTTTGCATGTCAAAATATAAAGTGTTACTTTTTTTAAATTTCATTGTCATTGTGGTATTTGAAAGAATTTTGTTATTTATAATGAATAGCGAACAACTAATACTTCTTCGATTGCACACAACCACTTCTGCAATGTTAATTTTGCAAATGCAGTTGAAGAAAATTGAGAAGAAGAAAAAAGTTAAACGTGCGTTGTGGGCTAGAAAATGGCTACTACGTAGGGACGAAGGCAGAGGTGCTTCGCATTTAGTACTTAATGAATTGAGGATTGAAGATCCAAGTGGCTTTAAAAATTTTACTAGAATGTCCGTTCAAACTTTTGAAATATTATTAATAAAAGTTGGTGCGCAATTGCAAAAAGAGAATACATCATTTCGGGAATGTATTTCACCTAAAAT
>JABRWK010000054.1:582367-608155 GCA_013372445.1 Hypothenemus hampei
TTATGAATAAAGAAAGAACCAATAAAATTATTTCGTATAATTCTAGCCCACACATTGACCTTTTGTGGGTACTGCGTGTGAACAGGGACACTTGTATTTGTTATCCCTGGAGTAACCTACAGGAATAGACGGATTGTGATGACCGTGTAACGAAAAGGACGATCAGAAAACGAAATGTTTTTTATAAATAAAATGTGTAAAATACAATTAAATAAATAAAATTCATTTCTGCTAAGCTACCACAGTAATAGCTAAACAGTAGTTTTAGTATTAAAGGGTTAGTGCCAGTTAATAATTTGAGCAAATCTTTTAGTATAAAACTGCCCAAAAATGAAATAAAAATATCGATAAGTCTCAAATACAGTGGTCTTGTACAAATAGTCAACTACCATCACTGGCTGTTGAGTGAACGCGATAGACATGTATATTCCTGTCTTTTTTTCTGTCCTTTTTTATTTTTATGGAAGGTCATGTCAAAGAATATTAATAGTATTAATATTCTCTAGTCAAGCTTTTGAATCTGTATACAATATGCCAGGACAAAACAGGGCCAATTTTTCATCCTTACCTTTGAATTTGTAATATAATTCAGAGTCTAATTGTAACTCCACTATTTCATCTCTGACTTATTTTAATAAACAGACTATGCATTTTCAAATTTCTCAACCTTAATTTTAAAATTAATAAAAGCTCCTTAAGTATGTACTACATTAACGTTTATTATTAAAAATGAAAAAGCTTTTCCCGCACTTCAGATTGATCTGTCATTTTTTTTATTGCATTGAAAAGTACGTTCCACTGGGAATTGAACTAAAGTCCGTTCACGTTAAGAATAAAGTGTGGAGAAGCATAGGGACTAAAAATACGGCTCTGTGATTGGCTTAGAAATGAGCCTGATTTACCCTATAAAATATTTTCTCCATGTGTTGAAGTTGTAATCAGATTCACATTGAACGTTATGATTTTTTTATCGTGTAAATTAGCCTCACTTAGCTCCACCCACCACTCTATTCTTAACGTGAACGGACTTTAGATGAGTGCTCGTTGACATTTTTGACAGTTCGCTAAAAGTGTAAGTGCGCACTTAGTGCTGACCAGTGGAAATCGCTATAAATGTGATTGTCAAACTTCTCTCTAGTCGGTGTATGCGTTTTTTTCCAATACCACTGTACATCAAAAAATTAGTACCATTACTCACTGGCCCGGGGATCGGTGTCGTTACATCTTGGATCACTAATTTACCATTGTAGGTATACTATACCTATACCTGGTATAGGTATAGCAGTCCATATCTACAATATACATATACAGTATGCATAGCGTGACCTTACACAAATTTAAAAAAGGGCAGATGGAAAACATGTCTATCGCATTCACTCAAACTGTCAGTCAAAACCTTTTTTCAACAAAATTTTATGTTTTTTTGTGGGAAATGCCAGTTGGTTCAAATATATGAAAACTGTAGTAAAAAACTCTTGATATAAAAATTCTAAGGTAAGATATTGCTAAACCAAAATATGACTAATTTTGCGCAATGACGTCATCCGGGAGTAAATAGTGTTTTAAATACATAGGCGAGATAGATAAAAATCACAAAAAAATTGAAAATGAATTTATTTTCAATGTAAAATTAGTTTTAAATGAAAAAAAAAATATAATAAATAATAAATAAATAAAATATAATAATAAATAATAAATATTAAATAATTGAATCAATATGAAGGCTCGGAAAGAATGTGAAAAAAAAAGTTTCGAGTATTTCTGTGCAAAAATCAGCTCAATCCGGTTATTATTAACGGAGAAATCGCAAGTTGAAAAATGTAAATATTAATTTCGCCGTGTCATCCCCTCCCTAGTGTACTGGGCTAAATTGGCCGAGCGGCGAGTCTCGTTATGCTTTCCGAACCCTCAACTGCAATCTACTTTTTATCTTCTATCTCTCTTGTGTAAAATCTCGTAGCTGGTTAGATACGAAATTTAAATGATCACACGGTATAATGCAGTCACCAAAAATTATTAATAAAATGTTGTTATTCAGATTTAAGCTTTCGAAATTGGTTAAAAATAATCTTTTTTGACTATTTAGAGTTAATTATCTCAAAATTCTGATGTGCTAAAACTATTCTGCGACCGGATTTGGTTTAGCGCAAATTCTTTTAGAAAACAGTGTCGTGTTCCATGTTACTAAAAGTACCGTTAAATTTGTCGATCAGTGTTATAAGTATTTTCAAATTTCTATTATAATTTTCTCGAAAACGACGAGAGATAGAAAGCTGTTGTTTGCGGCATTCGAATTGACATCAAATGCTCTCCAAGGAAGCAGTCTTACTGATATCTCACTAATTTGAGTTATTTATCAGACGTACTATAGAACAGAACATCCCTGACCCGTCTTAACCAAACCTACTTACTACATTCAGCCGAACAACCTAGACCCGGCCTGGCCTGAGTTATTTACCAGAATTACCAGAACAATATAATAATTGTATAAATAAAATATAATAAATCTAAATAGATATTTTACAAAAATCGTAGTACATATTGCAAAGAAGCTTTTATTAATGGTTGCAATGAACTTAGTTCATTGAACTAATTGGCGTATAAATAAAATAGGCAAAAATCGCAGTTCTTGTAAAAAAAATTCACACATCATTACAACAGCGCCATCCAGTGTTGGTTTGGTCAGATATTAGTACTTGCTCGTAAAATAAGAGATGGTGCTGAAATGCAATTTCAATTTTGCTATTATAGACAATTTCAAAAAATATCCTAAGTCTCTGGGGAAAAATAATATTAGATTGAAACATGTCCATTCATTAATTTTCGTACATTTGTAGTAAAATTTTAAAATTGTGCTTAGAAAACATACCACTGTCTGTTTTATACATATAAGTTGACAGTGTGGAGAAGTGTAGGGACTAAAAATACGATTCTGTGATTGCCTTAGTAAACAAGCCTTGATTTACCCTATAAAAATATTTTCTATGTTATGACGTGTAATCAGCATTCACATTAAACGTTACGATTTTTTATCGTGTAAAGCCCGATTCACACACGGCCAGTTGTTTAGTCGAATCAGGTGAAGTAGAGTTATTTCTAGCGTTTGCCTTTGGTGGCACTTTTCGGTACTCAGTGTAATTCCATCCTTTTACAATACCTTCAGTGATAAAGGATAGAAATACACTGAGTGCCAAAAAGTGCAACCAAAGGAAAACGCTATTAGTTAAATTCACATAAGGTAAGTAATTTAGTAGAGTTTGTTGACCACCTTGCCATTTTTAATAAATAATGGAATAAGACGTCTGACCAAATTAAACGCCTGTCCAGATACGTTTAGTTGATATTCGGATCGGCTAAAAATTTGGAGAGAGTAGGCTACTCGACCGAAAAATTAAAATAGAGTTCTATTTACTAAACTCAATCATGAGAGTGAACTCGACTAAAATGTTTTTGTCTAAATAAGTCGAGTACTAAATTACTCGATACTCGACTAAAAAACTGGCTGTGTGTGAACCGGGCTTAACTCAAGCTCGTTTAGTTCCATCCACCACTGCCAACTTATATGAAACTTACGTTCAGTATAATCCATTCTAATGATAGCTTTGACATCTTTGACAGTTGACAATCAGCTGTTGTTTAACGTCATGGTAGTAAAAAAATGTTTTTTTATTTAATTATTTAAAACAAGACCACACCTATTTCAGTGCAATTTTATATTTAAGGCAATTTAAAATAAATAAAATTCCCGGATACCGATAACAATATGGCGGAACTAGCAGCTCTTCTCAGATCCGAAATTCCAGAAGGTAGAAGTAATCTGAGTGACAACCACACCAATTTACAACGGGTGGCCGAATACTGTGAAGCAAATTATTTTCAAACGGACAATAAAAGGGGCGCCTTGGAAGAAACGAAAAACTACACGACTCAGTCTCTGGCCAGTGTGGCCTATCAAATAAACACTCTTGCCTATAATTTTTTGCAGCTGCTTGAGATGCAGGTACCACAATTGGGTTCATAGGCACCGGTTATTAGTAAAATACGTAATTATTTAATTTCCAGTCTGCTCAACTAGCTGAAATGGAAAGCCAAATGAACCATATATCACAAACAGTGATGATTCACAAGGAAAAAGTAGCTAGACGTGAAATTGGGGTTTTAACAGCAAATAAAAGCACCAATAGGCAATATAAGATTATTGCGCCGGCTAATCCTGAAAAACCCATTAAGTATTTAAGAAAACCCATTGATTACACGAGTAAGTTAAGATATTTGACTACTACATCCGATGAATTATTATTTGGGGGATTCAAAGCGGAAGTGGATAAAGTCCATCCAATCGTAATTAGAGATATTGACAGTGAAAGTTTTTGGTTAATATTTTAATTATAAACACAACAACAACACTTTAGCTCCATTTATTGTTTAAAGGACCAAGAATGGACTTAGTCTGTTACAATATTGAAAAATATGTGCTTTGAATTATCTTTTGAATAATGCAGCTCAAAATCCGTCATTTATGAATTTGGTCCACTTCTGTTCAGAACCCCCCACTTAATAAATCTGATTGAAAATGAACCATGCCAATGTATTCTGTATGTAACACATTAGCAATTCTGTCGTAGAAATAGTCTTAGTGTCATCTGCATCTATTTTCAACTAATTTAAAAAATGAAATTGTTTAGTTTTTGACGATATTGGACACGGAGTGCGAAGCGGCGGAACTCCGAGACAAAAACAAAGAGGGTCAAGCTCCGGTAGTGTTCATTCAGTCAATTCCATGCCAGGAAATCCTATGGTTGGACCCGCACCTACCACGAAACCTCCTACACCTCCCCAAGTGTCCAGAACATCTAGCAAAGGTGAAAATCTATATTAAATGCATTCAAAACCTAAATTCACATTACTTTTTATTTAGTATCCGTTACTGGAGGTACTCTATCTAAAAATAGTAGGGAATACCGAACACCACCGGCGGTGGCTCCACCCCAAGTTCCAAGTCATTACGCCCCCAATTATCCAATGGGACATCCTCGCAGGGAAAGAGGTCCGGGTTATAGTGCTCTGCCCATTGCTAATACCCATCACCCTCAGCCTCAAGTAAAAATACTGCAATTTAGCAGGTTTCTTTTTTTAATAAAACATTCTTTTAGATTGGAATGGTGCACCCTATGACACAACAGGGTCAACAAGTTATCGTACAGCCTCAAACACCGCCACCACCACCACCACCGAATTCTGGTGTATATGGTTCTCACGACATGCATGGAATGCCACGTAAGCAAACCATTTCTATTTAATTTGTACGTGTATTACAAAAAATTCAATTTAGCACCTCCATCGCCTTTAATTAATTCTCAAGAAATGGTATTAAGCTCGAATCAGCACCATCCAATGATGATGGGTGGACATCATGGTCCTGTGCCACATGGCAGTTTAGGAATGCACACGTTGTCACATGCCCAAGGTCATAGGATGAGTCAAGCTTTACAACAACAACTGGTTAGTCTTTAAACAATATTTTCAGAATTCGTTTCTTGAAAATTGTAATGCTGGTTTTTAGGCTGCATCCAGAGCAAGTGGCTCTCAATCGCCCCCATTACCACCACCTCCACCTCCGGAAGATGAACACGAGTCCTTCGGACGTCCAAGAACTTCATCAGGAGTGATGCCGATTGTACCAGACGAGGATGATCTTCCCGGATGGGTGCCAAAGAATTATATTGAAAAAGGTATGTTGTGCCCTTTTTTGTAAGGAAAAGTATTAAAATTGCAATGTTGCACACAGTTGTGGCCATTTACGATTACTATGCAGACAAGGATGACGAGTTGAGTTTCCAGGAGAGTGCAGTCATTTACGTTTTGAAAAAGAATGATGATGGTTGGTGGGAGGGCGTCATGGATGGTATAACTGGCCTATTTCCTGGAAATTATGTTGAACCGTGCGTTTAATTGGGATTCATCATTTCATGTATTTATAGACGATTTTAAGACATTTTAATGAATTGTACTAGAATATAGGACATTTTTCTACAAACTTAGGCTAAGCGTTAGAGGTAAACCAATATTTAATCATCAAGTTAGAAATTTATGGTTTTTTTACGTGAGTTTTGCATAAAAATTCTTTATTATGCGTCATATTTAGATTTAAAAATATATCTTAGCATATGGAATTGATTTATTTCAAAGAATAAATATATACAAGGTTCAAAAACTGAGGAAAATCCTAGGTCTACGTCAACTTATTGAAAAAAAGAATGAAGAATGAATAACGATTTCCTCATGAACTGAATTTGTTCATTTTATGTACCACAAAACAAAGATTATCAAGAATGCCACGGCTTATGCAACCAAAAATACATGTGAATGGACAACCGCGCATCATCAACAGCTCAAGAACAGTTTCGCGATAGATAGCGGAACGTAAAACGTCAGTCCACTTTTTATCGGGTTGGGTTACGGATAACGTTTTCAGTCGACCAACGAGTTATTAACGTCGTAAAAGCGGACATTGAAAAAGATGTGTGTTACACTTGAAAATCTTCCGACTTTTCCTGAAAAATAAGTGTGAAAATGCGCGACCGTTTCAACGTGGTTTTCACGAACTCAGGATGGCTTCGAAAGACTTAAACTGGTGGTTGTTTGTGTGCTGTTGTTGGATTTTTACGATATCATGCTCGTGGGACGGAGGCCAGTCATCACCGTTACCCGTTAAACTAACCCATACAGGTATTTTGACAACAACTATATAGGTAACCCATAAACTTGTATTTTGCCAAATATTTATTGTCAACACACATTTGTGTTACCAAATTCATGTCAGTAACCACATATGACAATGGGTTCTCTCGTTGTATGGGTTACTGTTCTAATTCACTGTTGATATTTCTATGGTCCTTGGTTCTTTAATGGGATGTTTACAGCTTGAGTTACAGGTGTTTTGTACAGGCCACATTAGAAAGTTGTTTTTAAATATAATTTTGCATGAAAAAGCTAAATAAATTGACATTGAAATGCAGGGACGGACTGTAGGAGTTTCCCTAAGTTAAGAACACTAAGCTAGAAGATCTAGATCCACTTTTAATAATCAGATTACTCTTAAATTTTCAAGACAACCCCCCCTTTTCGAGTTTTTGTTGTAATAATTCGTGGTTGAAGTGAAGGAAAAAAATCTGGGGGTCATAAATTAGCCGTTATGACGGCCGGAAAAAGATAGGAACAATTAATTCGCGATTAAAAATACACAAAATGGGTGGGCGGCGTATAAATTTGATTTAGGGGGGTGGCGTTTTCCACGCGAACCCTTAATAAAACCTGTGGGTCCAGAGATAAAACGAAATAAATTTGTTACTCTGTATAATTAAAGCTCCCAGCGCCGAAGAAAAGGGGCCATTTAAATGTGAAAAAATCCTATTAAGGCTGTTTCTAACTGAACAAAGTCCGTTTCAAAACAACACTTGAACGTAACCAAGTAAAAGATTGAGAATGAACATCAAGAGCGTTTAACCGTTGTACGCTTCCTCCTGACGTTTCATCCGCAACTTCAAGTGGGCAACTTCAGCACAAAAACAAAGGCAACTGCAGTATTACTACATATCTGAGAAGTAATAAAGCCAGTTTTACATTATGAAAGACATTATTCGTATCTGAGAATGTCCAATTGAGGTTGAGGACCAAACGCTAGATACAGAACCATATACATATGTATGTTTTAAATTTCAAATGAGTGTTGAGCGTCTTAATCCAACGAGGTTCCGAACAAGGGTCAAAAACACATTGATAATGGTAATTCATAGAATTTAACAACGATCGGGAGCTCTAGGGTAAATTCTCGTTTAACATGTTAAAATATTACCCGGGCGAACGCCGTTCTGTAGTCTTGAAGGTAGCACAAATCCATGCAATTTACGATGATTTATATTTTGGGAACTTCATAATGGAGAAACTTCAAGGAGCCCCGAGGATGAGCGCTCTTACCCTCGACTTATGTCACTTTTATTGATTACGTCTATTTTGAATTTGACCAACGAGGTTTCATTAAGACCAGAATTCAAGTCCTAAGAGATACTCTGAACTCTTCTTAGTCGTAGTTTTTTTTTGGAAATTTCCAATTCGTACCGCCCATTTTGAGTTCATGAGGGCCAATTGGAGTGTTGTGTTATCCAAATGTATAACTAGGTTATTTTGCTTATTTAAGAAACCTGTTTAAGAACAAGCCATAGTTCCGGGAAACTTCTCACGTTATAGAAACTTCCCATTTTAAACCCTATAAGGAGAATGGAAAACTTTCCGGGAAAACGAGGTCTCTTGAAACAATGAGATTTGTTGTTGCACGTCTCTTAGCTGACTTCATACAATAATTATTACTGTTACTGAACAAACAATGGCAACCTTGCAAATAATAATTAACCGACCAATGGGGGAAATAACGAAATCGCTTGGGAAGCAATCAAGGTTGCCGGGGACTAGGAATTTTCGATTTTTATTTTGGGTTCCTTTGTTTGTCATGCAACAGTATACCAACTGCAAGGAACTGAAATGAAGTTTGGATTAAATTATCCAGTTTTTTTCAAAGTACTCTTGGAAGTATTGCAGGGATAGGCAATTTCACCTTTTCTTCCTCTCATTTTTTGAAATGAACGGTTGTAAAGCAAGTCGTAAAAGATAATAGAAAACTTATTGGAGTTGAAAAATGCAACACAAAGTCTAAATGAGTTCACCTGGAAAATATACACTGTACTGTGTTGAACGATACGAAGCATTTTTCGAGCGTGGTATAATCGAAAAGAAACGAGTTCCTAGAATATCGCGTGCTATTTCCATTGGGATGTCATTGAAAAAATTTGGAAAGTGTGTGATTCCTGTGATTAAAAGTCACCCCATATAATTAATTTTAGAACAATGAACTTCAAGGAAAATCCGTGACCAAGAACAGTGTCAAGCCGTGAATCGTGTTCTAATTCTTTTGGAATTCAAAATCCGGAAAAACCCATGAAGTTTATTGTAGGGATGATGTTCTCGCAAATGTCAAGAAAAATGAGTTTGGATGTTCCATAAATATTTGTAAAAAGTAAATCCAAGGATTTCGTGGATTCGTTTTTCCACTTTTTTAGGAATTTTAATTCGAATTTTTTTTTACCCAAAAAGTTGTCATTGAAACGTTGAAACGACGATAATTCGACTCATAATGGCAAAACACATGTCTTAATACCGCTCTTAATTGGATTTTCTAATTGCCACGTAAAGTTTGGATGATGGGGGCCATCCACACAAGGTGTATTTCAACATTACAATTGCAAATCCAGATCGTTTTTGGAACAGTTCCTGGCAATTCGTATTCCACGAAGATAAAGCCGAATTTACAGTCCTGACGGGATTTAGAACTTTGCTACAAATTCGAGTCTGATTTCAGGAACAGCCCAGCAAAACACCACTGCTTAAATGGAAAGTTTTCCCTTGCCGTTCGCGCGCTCTCCAAACTTTTTGCTCAACTCTCTTTCCAGGAATAGCACAGCCGTTTTTTCCGTTGACGATAAAACGATCGGAAAACGAATCGAGAATTAATAATTTTTCCTATTCTCTTTTATAGATTTCGATTTGAATTCATGGATTAAACATTACGACGTTGCCATCTATGACCATTCACAACTGGTTCGTCAACACAAACGAGTTCGTAGACATACCGGAGGTGAACCGATTCGGTTGGAGATTAAAGGACATGGCAGGTAAGGATTTGCGGTCAAAAGTTTTTCATTAAATATATAGCTACCACTGGAATCTCTGAAACTAATTAAATGTCTCAACAACGGCAACACTGTTAGAAACTACTATAATGTATCATTTTAATTTTTAAAACAATGAAATGTATCATTAAATAGTGATGTTGCCGGACTTGTTGCCAGACTTAGTAATTTTTCAGTAAACGTGATGACAAATTGACTGAATCTAATTCAATATAATAAAATCCAATGATTACAAGAATATTTTTCTCGAAAGTCATTTCATCCGCAGTAACATCGACCTGCTATATGTATATAAAAAAATTTTGGTCTCATTAGCCCATACAAACAGCCGTGGTACCGTACATGTAGGCGGGTGTAAAGAACCTCGACGAATTCATTAGCCATCAGGTTAAAAACCTCACGGCCAGTGAGATATACAATTTTAATATCAACTATTGTCTCTAGTTTTCATGGAAATATGAGTGTCGTTGACCACCAAATGACTAATTATACCTTGAATCGATTAAATTTAAAGGGAGGCCGGCCCTAACAAGCCTGAAATGAGAATTTTAATAGGGAGCTTTGAGTTTTTTTTATCGAATTTCAGACATTTTTTAAAAAAAGCATTTTTGATGTGTCGTCTTTTTCAAAAATTGTCTAGATTTAGCAACTGAGCAATCAATATTTTCTATGCACCCAGGCACAAGACAGTGACGAACCTTGAACTTTGTACGACTGTTGGAAAATTCGTGGTTGATTTTATTGCGATCCAATAGAATGGATGAAATTTTTTTTATTTCGAGAAAAATCGAGAAAACTCAGGAAATGGTCAACCACCGTGCAAAGAACCGAAAGCGCTTTTCCCGTAATTGTTTTCCAAATTATATCAATCGGGGAGTTTTCCCTTGAGGGGGTGCCGATCTTCGACCCGAGAGTTCTTTTTCCCTTTTTTTGTTATTTTTTTGTTTAATCCTGAACGCGTGCTATGTTTTCGTTGAATATTTAAGGCCCTTACGGTTAGGTAATTACCTGGAATTTGCTATGTGTATGTACGGTGCCCGGTGAAAAGAAGAGTTTTATTTTGTTCCGTGAAAGGCTTACACGGCTTGATTTACGTCGCTCCAACTCCCTAACCTAATTATTTCCGGATTACTGTGCCCCTTTATGATATAGGAGAGGGTGTATCTTTACGTGTACGGCACGTTTAAACAAGGCCAATTTTCCAGCAGTATTTTCTCGGATTAATACACCCATTCTCCCTTTCTCCGGAAAGAGTTAAAAATTATATCATTAATTTTCCCTTTTTAAGAATTCTTAGATCCGAATAGGGTTTTATTCAGAGTGTATTCCGACTTTAAAACATTTAATAAATCGTTATTAATAAGGAAATCTCTTTCAGGACATTCAGACTATTGCTGACACCCGACGAAGCAGTATTCGCAGACGATGTCGTACTCGAATCGACCAGATACCCCAAATTGAATATCGACACTAAAATTGCCTACAGAGGGATTCTTGAAGGTGAGTTTTTCTGCACATTATCCATATTAAAAATTGATTGATTGTGTGAAAGTGGTAGATGCGTGGTCAATAGAGGAAATGTAAAAATGTAGAAAAAAATAAGGATCTGTTAGGAAAAAACAAATGTAAGCATTTCTGGAAAACTATTTGAAGTTACGCTTTTAAATCAATTTAGGTTTATAGATTTCGACGTGTTGAACAAACAGACTGGTTTCACATTCAAAAATCTATCTACCAGAGAGTTGGTATATAGTAGAGTGATCATTCATAAACCTTTATCTAAAGTTTGCTTTGTTTAAAGATAACCTCAAAAATTTGTTTTGAAATCAAAGGAAATTCAACCTTATTATTACCACTACACAGTGGCGTAGAGAAAATTTCTGAAAACAAGGCCACATCAATAGTCGAGCTGTGACTAGTTGCGAATTTCTCTTCGGAACAAACCTATTATTCTATCCGTTAAGCTACTGATGTAGCTTTGTTTTTAGAAATTTTCTCTACGTTACTGTGTAGTGGTAATACGAGAATTCAATATCATTCAATAAAGCTGAATTTTCTCTAATTTCAAAACAAATTTTTGATTATCTTTGACCAAATCAAATAGCCCAGATAGTGCCTCTAGTATCTATCAACTCTCTGCTCTCTACATAAATAATAGTTTTTGAGAAAAATAAAATTGAGATTTTAATAATTTTAAATTCAATAAAACTACACTTCTTGATTGAGATTTTGATGTCAACTTCAATGCCAGAAATCGCAGCTTCCTATTGATAGATAGGAAGCTATATAATATACGGGGTGTTTCCTAATTACATGTACAAAATTTAAGAGCGTAATCGTCTATTAATTTTAGATAGAACATGTCTAATACACATATGTCCGCAAACGTTTTGTATTTAAAATTTCAAGATAACCTAGGCGCCCATCACCGTCGTGGGGAAAACAAATTTGAGAATATACAGGGTGTCCCGAAACTCGAGAACCATAGGTCAGGGTTGACTTCCTTAGCGAATTTCAAGTCGAAAATGTTCAATAACTTTTGTCCGAAAATGCTCTGTTTCTAGGATATATACCGTGTTCAATTTCATATTTTTTTCTTATAATTTTTTCCAATATTTCAAAAACATTTCAAGATACGAACGCAAAATTTGGAACACGCTATGCCAGGATAAATATGCATTTTCTTGGGAAGGCAGGACATTTCCACTTATATCAGAGGCATCCGTGCGGACATCTCATGACATTTTTTTAATGAATGAAATGGAACGCCACTGATTTTTTTCAATATGAATATTTTTTTTACATATTTAATCAATTCTTAATAAAAAAGTCTCTTAGTATTTCGTCGCTTAAGTAGCCATTTTCAACATAAAAACTAATTTATAATTCCTGTACCTATCACAAAACTGGTTGAACATATGAAACCTATGCACACTCTGTATTTTACAAACGAAGAGTTTTTGAAGCTAAATTATCAACTATCTTCCACTTGCAATTCACTAAGAAAGTCAGCCTTAGTCTGTGGTCCTTGAGTTGCAAGACACCCTGTATTTACATACCACATATTCGTATGCCAAAATTCAATCATTCGATTTTAGCTATTTTAGAAATATTCAAGAAAAATGATTTTTATTTGTTACAACACCCTGTATTCTAAAAACAGAGTGTTTGCAGACATACGTTTATTAAACATTTTCTATCTCATATTTAATAGAGAATTACGCTCTTAAATCTTTTACACTTTTTACTTTTGCAGTTAGGAAATACCCTGTATAATAATAATTCCATATATACTCTCTCTATACCTATGTTCTTTTGAGGAAAACATTTTTTAAATTTG
The DNA here is from genome assembly GCA_013372445.1 of Hypothenemus hampei. Taxonomy (NCBI): domain Eukaryota; kingdom Metazoa; phylum Arthropoda; class Insecta; order Coleoptera; family Curculionidae; genus Hypothenemus; species Hypothenemus hampei. Next base: position 595,451 of record JABRWK010000054.1, read on the forward strand.
GAAAATGAATAAAAAATGAAAATATTATGCTTAGAATGAAAATTTTCTCACTTTTTGCCTTAATATTAGATAAGCTTTGTAGAACTTGATGCTTTGATTCGAAGAAAAATTCCTTTTGGGCTCTAGCTTTAGCCAGTTCTGCTATATGTATACGGAAAAGAGCAGATTACTACACAGCCTTCGTTTAACACGCATATATCTATACATATTTTCTGGAATTACGTGGCTACAAAAAGCTAACGTGCTAGGAAATAACCATTTTATTCGTACGTATGTCTTTTGATAAACTTGGTTACCATGATTCTTTTAATAAAGTTTTTCTGGTCTGGTTCATCTGGATGATGTTCCTATTGTTGTTGTTCAAAGAAATCCCGTTTTATGTATTGGAACTTTCCATTTTTCATCGGATTTCTTTATGAGTCGCTCGCACACGTATATAAGTTGGCATTTCTTCTGCTTTTTGTTTGCACTGAAAAATGCCCTGCCACCTAATGTACATATTTCGTCTAGTTTCATGCGAAAAAAAAACAAAAAAAAATTGATTTTTTGAACAGTGATTGATGCACCGCAATGAACGTTTTCTGGTTAGAAAAAAAAGAATAACGATAATTCATAATCCAGTGAGTTGCGAAATATGATTCAATGAAATTTCCAGTCATAATTCATCCAGGAAAAATCTTATTAGTTCTCGTCATTGAGTTGGAATGACGATGGTTCCATTTTTAATGGAATTGAAGGGCTGTGGTTTTAGTATAGAAAATGTACTATATAATTCCAACATGGGTTGTACTAAGTAGCAACGATTTATTCTTCCTGCTTTTGAAAATTTAAAGTTTTGAGTACGAATCTAATTTCTTGAACGAATGCTCATTTGAACGGAAATTTTCTCATTATTTCTCATGCTCTCTTTCGCAAGCGTTAATTTTTACCAATTGTCTGTCCGCTTTTAATTAAAACATTTTCCAAATGACTAAAACGGGTCCAAAAAAGACCGCCGATACGTTGTCATTCTATTGTTCGTTCGCCCCCCCCATGGCCCGATAGCGATCTTCTTCATGTTTGTCTTCTTCGTCGACGAGGAATTTTTCATCGGGCTGGAAAATTAATTACATTAATTAGTTTTCCGTCATGGACTGATGGATTTCCCTTCCCATCTCCTCCAGTGAAGTAAATTGAAAGGCTATTCGTGCAAAATTTATAACTGATGATATAAAAATAACATACAAAAATTGGATTTAGATGGGTTAAAAAAGGATAATTTGCGGAATTTTCAAAAAAAAATTAAACCGAGATTTGTTATGACATTTTCATTCTTGCTATCTTTTTAGTTTTCGTGAAAACATTTTTAAATTCAAGAAATTTGATCCATTTTCCTTTACGGAAATATCTTCTTGCTGTTTGGCCAAAAATATCTTTACACTCAGACTTGTTCGTTCCAATTTGATAGAAATTTGTTACAATTGTTAATCTTGAAGCGCTGAACCAGATGGCTCAAGCTTTATTGTCAGCTAGAAAATCTGATAGAGTATTTGATGTCAATTAAAGTACTGTAAACCTAGACTTTCCATGAACAAACGGTGATTTTCTCGAAAACTGATAAAATTCTCCTACAGTCGAAAGTTCATTGTGGCGGTAAAATTGGTTTGCACCAACTTTTTTAATGGTCCAATTCATATTTGAGTTATTAAAGGTGCTGCAAACTTCAATAATTAACGAACGATCACCATTGGAGGTTCTAATTCCAGAGAAGTTTGTTTTTGGAACGGATATGTACCAAAAGTTTTCCAACGCCCATTCGTTTGATCCAGAAAGATTAAACTTTTTATATTTCCGTCACGAACAAAAACGCAGTGGATCATCTGAAAGAGTGTAAATTAAAATAACTTTTCCAGAGCTCGTCCAGAAACTGCCGTTTTGTTTTACGTTCAAATTACATGGTTGCATTACTTTCCAGTTTTCCGAAATGCTTCTAATGGGCACCCGTAAAACCGAAATTATCGTAAACCAGCTTCCCGGTAAGGTAAACATTTTGAGTCGGGGGCACGTTTCACTTTTATTACCGTCAAGTTCTCCAGGCTTTTTTCCGAAATTCATCGCCAACTAAAATAATAATAACGATTCCTGGAAAGCGCTGCCGTCCATACGAAAATCATCAGCGGTATTATACTAACCACATTACTTTTTTCTTTATTAAAAAGTACCCTATATTTATTTTAGCGCGACCAGTAAGCACCTGTATACAGTGGTGTTATTGAACATTTTCCCATTTTAAGCCATTGTAAACGTAGCAATGAGGAATTAATGGTTCGAAAATGATTCAGTGTCACCAGTTACGCAATTATGTTACCGTAACTCGACCCAAAAGTTTTTGCATGCCCGGAAACCCATCGGAAACTTATCCGAATTTCCCTCCAGTTGCGGTCACTCGCTTAATTCCAGTCGGGTCGCCATAATTACACGCTAATCGCCTCAATTTAACATGAATATAGTGTGTTTTTATTATTAATGTCCTGGTCTCATTGGGCCTGTCAGATGGTATCCTTATCGGAAAAGAATACGTGAGTAACTCTGAAAATGTCGAAATTTTTAAAAATAACAACTTTCAAGCCTTTTTGCAAAAGTTTTCCATTAACCCCCGTATCAGAAATGGTTATTTAACATTATGGTTTCATTTGGACCGAAAAAATTCAAGAACCATGCAGGTGTTCGTGCATTACGTCAGAGCGTTAAACCTCAGATAGATATTTCTTTTTTTTTTGTGATTGACCATTGTTACGATAGCATTCTTTTCGGTATTAAATTGTGGCTGGTGTGTCGATTGTTTTTGGAATAAAAACATTTGAAAAATGAATATGACCGAGTGTCTGGATTAATTTCATAAACCCACCATTCACTACACATAATATTGAAATACAGAGCCCTTCAATTAACGTAATTACTTTCGGAGCCTTCATCGTGAATTCAATTATCAACCTCTCTGATTGTACTACATATATGGATGATCGACTTCCATTAATATGACTCGATAGACGATACCCCGTCCAGCTATCCATCCAGATAATTTTATAAAACAATTTCCAGGGTTGAAACAAACAAAGCCGAAATTGTAAAAGGGAGAAAAGTCAACTGTTAGATTTGGAAATCGATATCATGCTTCAACGTGGCTTGGAATGTGCCGCTGTCTTCCTCCTTTACCCCACACACCCTGTCTCCGGAAGTTTACGTTGATGAATGTTTGGTATTCCGAAGTTGTAGTATGGTCGGAAGGAGGGAAAAAGGATCGAAAACAGTTCAGTGGCGTTTCTCTCAATTGGTACCTTTTATGTATTAAAAGTTTTGTTTTTGGTCAAAATTTGAAAATTGTTTGATGCCAGTGTATGTGGCTGCATAACTTTCTTTTAAGTCTTTGAGATCATTTTCTGCCTGAAATTTCGCAACTCTAACTTTCTTCTTTGATGTTAAAATCTTCGAATAACATTTAAATTTTATTACGTTTTAAGAAAAAAAAATCTAAACGCGTCTCTGGACCGCAAAATCAAACTTGGAATTAGTTGTTCGACCCCTACAAGAAAGAAGGTGCGCGTAAACACACACACACAATAAAGAAAAGAAAAAAAAGTTTCCTTCTTAATCCTGGCAAATATTTCCAGTTTTTCCCTTTGCCTTGTGGCACACAACACTCTCCTCAAACAGGAAATTTAATATTAGATTTGACGTAAGTGGTCCCGAATCCGTTAAAATAAAAGGGGAAAACGTACATCATTCAGTTATGTGACGTCTCAATTTATTCAGAAATCGTCTAATTAATCTGGAATAATCATCAATTGTCGTAATTGATTCCATAGAGTGTGCCGCTCAATATTCAATCATCTGTCGCTCTATCACCATGATAGTCGTGATTCCGATATTACGTTCATCAGGAAAGGGGTCGGTGAAATTGTCGCTGGAAAATCGGAACTGATTATTATGCTAATTGGATCTGGATGAGATCGATCGTCGAGGTAACGTACGTTAATTGCTAGATAAATAATTCGGCCGGTAACGTCAATTATTTTCCCAATTTACCGATGTAATTGAGCGCATGAAAATCCAAATAAGGCCCGTTCACAGTAACTGAAAACAGCATTTAGAAGTGGTTGTTCTTGCCCCTACTCGCTCGTTAAACCCACAATCACATGAAATCGAATCTGAACAATCTCAATAGTTCGGACAATACAAACCTACAAACCTTAGATTACTGAAACATGGGAAGTGTATTTTAAAGGCCTCATTTCGCTTTTATCTTGGTTCGTTTTTGAGAAAAGCCTTTCATATTTGTTGCACTGCCCTGTAAATGCGGTACGTTCAACTGTAAATCCTCGCAAAATTGAAACTTTAATATCGCAATGTTGTCGGGTAATCGTTTTATTTGCTTTTGCAAGCCCAAGAGTCGTTGTTGATTTTTGCCGCCACCACCCCCTCCTTCCCTATCTCGATAAAGTTCCTCGTGAATGTTTGCTTTCCAGAACTGCACGTCCTTTTCCGCACCGATTGAGCCGAGGTTCTGTCGATTTTGATGAATATTCGCGTTGAATCGAGCAATTTCCTTCCACTTGCACAAAAGCAGAAATTTTTATGATTCCTTTTCACTGAGGAAATCTGAACAAAAAGAAGGTTCCAGCAGGAAAATTTAATAACGTTTAATACAGGTTTAAGGGTTCTTTATTATCAGGTAAGCTCTGGCTAATCTCGGAACTAAACGGAAAAAGATTGTTCCTAAAAGGCAAAGAGCACTACTACAACATCAATTTGTATTTACAAAACGCTATAAATTTCTCATGACTCACAATATGATTAAAGGTTTGAAGGGCTCTCACTAGATTCTATATGTATTTTTGAGGCTTAGCTAATGGCATGTACACAATGGTCTGTTTTCTGAATGTAAAGAATAAACAGTAAATTGAAACTTCTTATGCAACACTGCCCTCCCCGTTTTAAAAACACTCTAACAAGAAAAGGTCTCCAGCCATTACCGATATATGAAAGTAGATCAAAGAGAAATCGTGCAAGTGCCCCACTGCGTTCCCATTCTAAGTGAGGGCTCGTGTCTTTGGTGCACCAACGAGAATGTTTAGAATGTTAAACGGTTGACATGAAAGAACGTTTAAAGTCGTTGATTTTGTGTTGTTTTTTTTTTTTTCTTTTTTTTTGGGGGGGTTTGAGTGACTTATGGAGGTACAAACGAGTCGTCCCATAAAACCTCGAATCAGATTGATTTTTATCGGTTCGAAATTAGATTTATTAGAGAATCCGAAATGGCCGTAATTGTTTGATTTGCGGATGCGACGCGCAAAAGCAAGTCTTTTCTTGTATTTAATATCGCGTAAAATTCGAATAAAGCGTTAAGAGTTGGTAATTCAACGACACAATATGACATTTTGTGGAAAACGCCTTTACTTTACACCCGTATTCGTATTTCTCGTTTACGTTTTTGACAGTGTCGTTAGTGAATTCCATCTTTACATACCCTACCCTGCTCAGAAGAGAAAACGAGTGTCATATACTATGGTGTTATGTAAATGGGTGTTTAATGTTTTTAAACGAATATTGTTCAAAGAACAAATTTTGCCGCTTTCAATTATATATGTTGATAGGGTTTTCAAAGACAAAACCTCGCCTCTGCAGAATGGCAAAGCAAAATTCCTCTCTGTGTACAATCATCAATTTTTCATTCGTTTTCTTTTTTAACCAGTTTTCAACCAGACTGGAAATGTGTTTGTGTTAAACCTGAATATTGCGCACGTGCCATATTATGCAACACAACTTTTAAAAAGATTTCCATTTATACAGGGGTTGTTTCTAAAGTTTCCTTTTTGTTTGTGTACATTGGGTGTAAAATTTGTTCTCGTAAGTTTCTAAAATTGAGAAACTATTTTAAATACTAATCAAAAAACAATTTGAAACCAGACTGGAAATTTTTGAAATAATCCTCGTATAACCTGTATAAATTTCCAATAAATATTTGGTTAATCCATTTTGCTGCGCGAAATTAACANGTGTGTGTGTGTGTGTGTGTGTGTGTGTGTGTGTGTGTGTGTGTGTGTGTGTGTGTGTGTGTGTGTGTGTGTGTGTGTGTGTGTGTGTGTGTGTGTGTGTGTGTGTGTGTGTGTTTGTGTTTGTGTGTTTGTGTGTTTGTGTGTTTGTTTGTTTGCGAAAGCGTAGAGGGGAATGTTGACAGGTAAAAGGGGTGGGCGCCGTCGATTTATGGATTAGTTGAGCCGTTATGTCAAACTGATTATCTGTTTAGTCCTTGTCAATCAATATAAGTACGTACTAAAGACGCTCCTTAATATTAAATAACAAACTCGATACTAAAAATGGACGTTTAACAATTTTTAAAGAATTATTTATTATTTAACCTGAAGCCTGGAAAGCCTGGAAAATCTCCAGAAAAAAAAATAAACTTTAATAAAATTTGGAAACCGGAGACTGGCTGAATCCATAAATCACCATTACGTTTTATCGGTCGGTAATTTTTTCCTCTCTTTAACTCCTTAATTATTTAAACGTTCTTTAATGTCGCCTCTTCCAGTTCCTGAATCAAACCCCTTCTGTTCATTTAAATTTCGAAAACCTTCATTAGGATATCAGAGCGAATTATCGCTTTCGTAAAAAAATCCAATGAAAAAAAGTGCAACTTTATGGTTCAGTAGAAATTTTATATTTCCTTTCCAGAGGAAGATTACGACGCATTCTGTTTGGCGTACATGTTTACGTATAGAGATTTCGAAATGGGGACCTTGGGCCTCGCCTGGACCGGCGATTTGAAAAATGCGGGCGGAGTTTGTGAGAAAAATGGGGTACGAAAGGCGGGCATTATAAAATGACAAGAATTTTATTATTTTTTTTTCTCATTCGCAGCATTATCGTGGCAGCATGAAATCGTTAAACACTGGAATAGTGACGCTTCTCAATTATGGTAAACACGTTCCTCCTGCAGTGAGCCACGTAACACTGGCACATGAAATCGGCCATAATTTCGGATCTCCGGTGAGTTTATGACTGATCCAGAATCGTTCAGAATAAAAATGTAGTCATATTTTTCGTAAGACATACGTATTTTCTTAGAAGAGGCAAATAAAACACTAACCTACTAGATACATATATAAAATGTGGCCACTGATTACTTTTTCTTAGAAACATCGTATTGTAATATTTATTTTTCACTTTTCCTAAACAACATTTCGATATGGACGTTTAGTATTTTTCTAAAAAAAAAACAAACGAAATAACGACATTTTCCATAAAGAAATCTGGAATTTTTCGCCTCAATTTACGAGCATTTAACCTCGGATTTCTTCAAATACCTCGGAAAAATAAACGGCTCGTATATTTTGATGACTTGTGGATTTCCAGCACGATCCAGAACAATGCACCCCCGGTGGAGAAGACGGTAATTTTATAATGTTTGCCAGAGCTACGTCCGGAGACAAGAAAAACAACAACAAATTCTCCCCTTGCAGTCTGAAGAGCATCAACCCAGTGCTGAATTATAAAGCACGCAGCGTTAAGGGATGTTTTACAGGTTAATTTTTTTTTAATACTTCTTTACCGAACCACCCTTTTAATGTCTATCTTCAAACCGACTGTAAAATTTCATTCTTCTTTTCCACAAAAGAAATCCCAATTTATCTCTTCTACTCATGAAGCGGCTCTTTTCGATCGCGCCTTAAAGCGTTATAATTAATTTACCGTTTCCGAGTTTCTTAATTTGAATTTCCCATTGGCGTTATTTCTTTCTAGATGCTTGCAATCCCCCCAACTCCTCCTCCCACATTGTTTGATTTTTCTTTGTTTTTTTTTTGTGTAGAACCTAAAGCAGCCATTTGTGGTAACGGCGTGGTGGAGGAGGGTGAAGAATGCGACTGTGGCTGGGAAGAGGATTGTCGAGATCAGTGTTGTTTTCCAATGCGAAGATATCCTCCCATTGATGAACCTCCATGCAGTTTGACTCCGAGAAGTGTTTGTAGCCCTTCGCAGGTACAAAAACAAACTTTTTTCTCTCGATTGGAACTCTTAAAGACGTGTTCTATAGATATCCGCAACAAAATTAGTAAATGGAGCACGTTTACGGTCGAAACTAATTGTCTTGCCGGTTAAATTTACGATGATTATTGATTAAGAAACTGTTATTTTTAAGGGGCCCTGTTGTACTTCAGACTGTCAGGTCAAGTTTGGCGACAAGTGTCGTGAAGATAACGGATGTCGAGATGAGAGTTTTTGTAATGGCCGTGAAGCTCAATGTCCGCCATCAATTAACAAACCGAACAAAACAATTTGTAACAAAGAATTTGTCTGTTTTATGGGAGTGAGTGAAACCCCCCCTATTTTCGAAAATGTTGATCCATATATGGAATTTTTATTTTTTCTCTAGGAATGTACGGGCTCTATTTGCCTGGCTTACGGCTTGGAATCCTGCCAATGCCTACCGGGCAAAGACGATCCCAAAACGAAAGCCTGCGAATTATGCTGTCGCCTGCCAGGTGACAATCAGCCTTGCATATCCAGTTTCGAATGGAACGATATGCCCTACGATATTCCCGACATGTACTCGAAACCAGGTCTGATAGTCAAGCTTCAGGACATTGCCAGAATTTTTTTGTGAAATACTTTTTTTCTTTCAGGGACTCCATGTAACGATTATTCTGGATATTGTGACGTTTTCCAGATGTGCCGCGAAGTGGATCCTTCCGGCCCATTGGCCACTTTAAGGAAATTGCTACTCAGCGAAGAGAGCATAGCGTCGTTCAAGAAATGGCTCATGGAATATTGGTACGCAGTTGCTGCCATATTAACTGTCATCGTTACTTTACTGGTGAGTAATTTTCTAATGAACATTTAAGGAAAAAAAACATAAAATTTTTTAACTGTCAACAGGTTAAAGTCATAATTGTTTTGAGATATTTCAAAAAAATCACGTGAGTTTTGCTAGTACTGAACAGCTAGCAAACGCTTTTATAGATGTTATTGCCCCGTTGCCAGCGCAGATATTTTTAATTTAATTCAATGAAATCATTTTAGGTTCTGAGTACGAAATATCTTGGAAAACGACCCAGGGTCAAATTAAAATCAGTGACAATAATGCATAAACAAACAACCGAAGCGGTACGTCTTCCCGACGGACAAGAAGGCGTCATCATTCATCAGGGTGTACGATCGAAGGTACCATTGAAGAAACGAGTACGTGACGGTCGGATAAAAAAGAAAAGAAAGATGGGCAAAACAAAAGAACGGCAAAACAACAGAGACAGTGAAAACAACGATTCTAAGACGAATAACAATTTTAATACTCCGAAGAAGAGTTCCCCTAAAAAAAGAAGAAACGATTGAGCGCCGCAATAGGAACGGAAGACAATAATGGAAGAAAAAAAGACATTCCAGAGATTCCTCATAGGTAAGTGGTATATTTTCATACAGAAAACAGACTGAATTGTAACCGCGATATTTTTAGCAAAGTGAAGAAACTTCCTCTAAAACCGAAAAAGAAAAAGAAAACGACTGAAATAATCGATTACAGTTCAATAAAGCCAGACATCGATGGCAAAAACGACACTTTGTCGAGTCCAGTGCAGGTTCCCACAGCAGTTGTCATCCAGGAATCTACAGATCCTGTGGGAAAGGTGCATCATTGGTTGAAAACACAATACAACTTGCCTAAATCAAAAAGTACCCCTGGTGGACTGACTACTAGGTCTCGGCCGGTGATGCGGTCCTGTGACAAATCACGTAGTATTGCTAACATTCCGAACAACGAAAAAGTTCGAGTCCAGGTCGTGTACAAGCCACCATTTAAATTCAGTTTGAAACTGAAAAAACCGGAAAAATCAATTGGTGAACCAATCAAGAAAACTAGAACAGCCATTTTGGTACAGCAAACTAGTAGTAGTAGTAAGGATGAGCCGAAACCCGAGGTGGGCTCTTCTACGAGACCTGCGCCTTATGATACAATAGATTTAGCCGCGGTAGATATAGATTCAAATATTCATACCGTCCAGAGTGATCTAGATGTTTTGTTGTCTGATGAAAACGATTATGTTAGCGTGAATGAGTAGAAATGGTTTTAGGAGGGTTCTTCATTGAAGACCGAACAAGTTGTTGTTGTTTTTTTTGTTAAATAACCGTTTCCTCTTTAATTTTTTTCCTTTTGTTGTTGGTTGCGTAAACGGAACAAAACAATACATATGTTTATGGCTGTGGAACTTTAACATTTTATTTTCTTGGGCCTATTTTGTAATTGAGGTTTGGGTTGAAAAGTGGAAAAACAAAGAGGTCAGGTAAGGTTTTTCTTTTATCCTTCCGATACCTCCAATTTATTAATTCTAAGCTTCGTGACTAATAATAAATGAGTAAATATGTGATATTTCCTTTTGTACTTTGGTACAACGTACCCATAGATGGCATCTTAAAGACGTCTGAAAAATGTTGCATTGTAATTTGAGCCGAAACTGTCAAAAAAATTGTTTTGTAGTATTGTTTAAGACTTTTTGTAAACAATGCTATTTTTATTTATTGACGTTTTTAAGACATTGTATTTGTTGTAATTCATGAATTTTCCAATAGTCTTTGATGATTGGGCATTGTGTGCATGTAGTTTTGGCATATGAACATTATTACAAAAAAAAAACTTAAAAGTGTCAACTACAAATTGTATTTAGTGCCAAATACAATGTTACTTGTGTGCTTTTCTATATAGATATTAACAGAAACGTATTTTTCTATAAACGTCGTTTTTGAAAATACCAAAAAATTATCGGACTACTGTTATTTGAAAAATAATCGTTTCAGTATTAGCTTTTAGATACGTTATATTTTGTGTTTTTCTTTTCTCATTATTTGTTTAATTGCAGTATTTTAACAAACTTTTTTAGACAGTAATTTTCTTTAATTTCAATATTCCAGGGACATTTTATGTATTACAAATATTGTATATGTTCTCTTGAAGCATTTTTAAATATTAATATATTTTTACTTAACTGTCAAATTATTCGTTTATGAAGTGTTGTCAAATTTCCAATATCCCTAGATCTTATCGATAGTCACTCTCGCCTTTATCCATATAAATAACCTCTGGACTCAACCACGACATTTTCGACTTTAATTTACCATATTTCAAACACTCATTTTCGAAACAATACTTACATCCAATCGTCGAAATCTTTTCAATGATTTCGAATTAAAATGCCCGCATTATTAGTGGTGCTCCCGCCCAGATTACGTCCATGAGGTAGAGCGCACTATTAATTAACCGTTCATTTGTTTCAGTAATAGATGTATCGTGTTAAAAAATGTTCAAGTGGAACATAATGCCGTACATTTTAGGCATTTTAGTGAAATCGTTTTCAATATCTCCCACGTTCAAATGGGGGAACACTCTAGACAAGGTTCTCGCTCAGATGATTGGCCATTACGCCTCCGGCCGCTCCTGAACTAACAATGAAATCATTACCGAAATCTAAACTGGATAGGGTAGAATAGTGATTAATTAAGAATCAGTATGTGTTGCCGTAAAGAGTGTCGCCATAAAGTTTTAGGGAGATCATTTCGTAAAAGGTGTACTGTTCAAATATTTAGATCGTTTAAGATTTTTAGATCTAACAACATACAACTAACCCTTCTAAATGACTACAAAAGTGACATTTAATTAGAAATAAATTAAAATCCAAAAATATTCGATTTTTTTATCATTTTATCATTCGTCAGCAGTGACAACGTATTCATTTCGATCAGCTTCGATGACCACATATATTCACAAAATGAAAATTACTTATGTAGGAATGTCAAGAACAAGGCCACTTCGATGAACTCAGCATTAAAATTAATCCAATCCAAACTTAACATTTGTATTTCGCATCTCCGGCATAAAAAAGAAGTAACATGTGCGTCTTATGTTGAAATTCGTCGTCAGTCATAATTCATTAAGATGTCTTTGATGATGTGGCTAACGTGGATCACATCAGCTATAGTTGATTATTTCAAATCCGTTTGGTTGGCCCTTGCATTACCTGGACCTGCTGCGTTGCCACTGTTAGGCAATGTCCTGTTGATCAAGAATATTCCAGGTAGGTAACAACATATTCCTATATGTATAAAATAACGTACATTTATTTGAAGAACTAATCCGAATTGGAACAAATATGTCTTCGTTATACAAACCCTTTTTAAGGGCCTGGATGTTTTTCGTTCCGATCATCGTAATTTACGAACCGGAACATTTGAAGATCGTGTTAAACAGCACAAAAGTCAGCGAGAAAAATTTCTTTTATCGTGTTATGCATACATTTATTGGAGATGGTTTAATTACTAGCACAGGTACTGGCATTTGCCAGTTGCTTGTTTGGTTTAGAATTAAGTTTTGCAGGAAATAAATGGAAGACAAATCGTCGAATCATCCAGCCCTTGTTTCACATCAATTTTCTCGAGTGTTATATTCAGGATTTCGAAGCTGTTTGCGAACAAACAATTGGAAGCCTTAATGATCAGGAAGTGGTGCAAGTGACTCGGATCGTTAACGATTCCATTTTAAAAATTTTGCATAGTAAGACGTGGCTTTAATAAAAAGTTTGAATTTCTGGTTCAATTTCCATTAAATTCTAGAAAATATGTACAGAGTGTTCGTTCTTTGGTTGAAGTTTTCAATGCAAGTTTCATAACTATGTTCGTTTTAAT
>JABRWK010000055.1:0-69310 GCA_013372445.1 Hypothenemus hampei
TATAATAGTATCAAAAATAGTTTGTTTAAGACAGTTTCGCAAAACTTGGAAAAACCATGAAAATACTCTAGCAATAAATCAATAAATGGCTGGCAAGCATCACCCGTGTATCTGAGTAAGTAGATGTAACGAACTGTTAAATATTTAGAAGAGTATATATTTGAAATGCACCAAACCAAAATATACAAGCATACTAGGTTCTATAGACAGAGTATTTCAATAGGCAAATATGTAATAATTTTCCAGATCGAGATTTTAGCAATTATAAAGTGTGCTTAAAAACTAATAACCTAAAATGTCTTTCTAAATCTACATTCATGTACAGCCAGTAATGAGAACTGGATAATCATTAATATATTGTATATACAGACACTGGACGGACTGGAATGTAATAAAAAAGTTATCCTAATCTGGGTCCCTGGACCCCAGTGGATTTATGGCTGTGATGCGACAGACGAACTGACTGGAACAAACACGCTTCGAAAAACCGACAAGATAAACTAGACTTTATGGTGGCAATATAAAGTATTAAAATCGTTCTAAACAGAGAACACTCCAAAGGCTATAATTTCAAGGCCAGAAATTACTAAACAAGTTAAGTGTGACGATTCTTACAGTTGGGTTATTCTCACAGTGGCTTGTTATGCCTACAAGACATGCAACCCTTAGATTTCACATATTTAAGTTTTGACTTGTCTGAGGAGTTAACGGATTATATACAGTTGTATGAAATTATTTGAAAAACCTTGGTGAATATGGAGCAAATAGATAAACAGCTTAAAAATGAAAACCAAAAGAAAACTAATTGCGCAACATGGAACAAATAGCTTCAAATGTTACAAAAAAAAACATCGAAAAATGTAAAGCAAACGTTTCGAGTTGTTTTCAAACTGATTAAAAAGGAGGGTATTCATCTTACAATTATACATAGCGCACATATGGTTTGTCAATAGAGGGATTAAAGTTCATAATATTGACTTAGTAAGATGGTGTTATTATTCCTTTAACATGACAATGGAACAACCTTCAGAGTATCTTACTTAATAAGCTGTAACAGGAAAATAAACAAATTTCAAATCTTTAATAAGCCCTTAAATGCTTCACAAGATATTTGAACTAAATTGAAGTTTCAAATATTGGGAAAACCAGTTTTGAAGTTTCGCAATGGCTTTAGTCAACAGCAAACCATGAAAAATTAAAAATACTGCACTAAAAAGCAAGTTAAGTTTCCTAACCAGAACGAGATAAAATCGAATCTATAATCCTATACATAATCCCGAATCTCGAGTAATTCACTTCTTAGACAGTAACGAGGAAAACTATGCCAAGGTCTTCTAGCTTATAAGTTAACATATAAGCACAACATGAAATAAGTTCTTTTCGCCTACATACTATAGTATTGTTTGAAATAGAGAAAAATACATTTAATATTTTTGGTAAATTCGTGATATAAAAAAAATTGAGATATTTCACCACAAAGATGAAAAATTGAATTGCAACTTACCTTCAAATTTCTCATACAATCTAAAATCCAATTTCTCAGGGACAAACTTGGGCCGTTGCAATCGCGCTTCCAGTTCCGTTCTACTTAAAGAAGAAGTTTTTTGCAAATTAACTACATCGGGAACCGCACCATTATCTAATGGTACTGACATGTGCCTTCTGTAAGCTGGAGGTCCTATAATCAATTTAAAACAATAATCAAATTTAACTAATGAACACTTAAACTATTGTTTTGATCTAAAACGAACGAACCACAACTCGAACATATACGGGCAGGTCAACTGACAATCGAATTATTCAATCAAGAAGTGTTTTTTTTCTCTCTCTTGAACGCCCTCGTATCGAATTAAATGTCCCGACTCGAATTACTTTGTGGGCAAACTTAACAAAAGCTATAATTAATTACCTACCCGTTTTGAGTTCCTCAGATTTCTTCTCATTTTCTTTTGAATCAGTTGTTTCCAGTTTGCCGCCGGCGCTTTGACATGGACTTTTATCATCTGTCAATTCGACGACACCAGTTGAAAACCCAGTGCCATCGCCTTCAAGACTGATTTGTGATGTCCTTGTTATTCCGAGTTTACTTAATTTGGACGATTTTTCCTTAAAACGATAAAAAATAAAGTTTAATCTACTCGTTAAGACTATAGCCTTACCTGATCAATTCGAGCCCTAAATTCATTGAGTTTGAATATGTTCAATGGTTGAAACACTTCGGCGAATGAATCATCGTTTCCGCCGTTTTCCAACGATTTAAAAACATCCGAATCGTTATTCCGTTCCAATAACGGGGGCATATCTAAATTGAGGTCTAATAAGTCCTTTGGTGGTCCAGCTGGAGTTAATGCCAAAGTAAAATTCGATTCTGAACTGGAAAAATACAAAAAAAGACATTTCTAATTATAAAGTTAATTGATTAGGTATTAGTTAGTCACTTATAAATGATAAACAATTAGGATTTCGTTATTGATTACCATTTCGAGTATTTTCAATAGAATATTTTTAATAATAACGATAACGTTCCCTTAGAAATTTTGACTATAAATCGACGGACCACTTCGAACCATGTTGCACGTAGACTGCTTTAAGTTCAGCAAACCATAACAAACGAAGGCTGTCAACCAAAAAAGTACCGCAAAAACAATGACTAAATATTTTCAAAATAAATCGTTACATAAAGTTTCCTGCTGCACACTTACCTAGAAACGTTTTTCGATACATCACCATCTTCCTGAGCGATCTGCGGTGTTTCATTAGGTACTACAGTTATTGTTTTCTCCACGTCCACCTGTTCAGGAACCACTGCGATCCATTCTTCAGTTTTAGCGCTTTTTTTACCACCTAACAACCTAATTTTTTGACGGGCTCCACTTTTTTGACCGGTTTTAGGGCCACCCTTGCCTCCCTCAGAAGTTTGTAGATTACCCATTACTTCAGAATAATTAAGCACATTTCCTAAAATAAGAAAACAACATTAGCGCTGTTAATGTTTAAAACAAAACCAACTATAAACTAATAATGCCTGTATTCCGCAGTATTAAAAATGGAAAACAACTCACATGTCACTCAAATTATAATAAATTGGTTTTTCATTGTTGTTTTATGGTCTTTCAGCACTGATGTTAATGGACTCGGGCACCCAAATGGGATGGACGTTTTGTCTTGCATCAGTAATGCGTAAAATTTTCCGTTCCATTGCAATAAAACACTATTTTCGCGTTTCGGGCGGTTCTGCATGGAAGAAATGCGTTTCCGTCACATTTTGTGGATTAACCGAGCAGGGACTGTTCCTACAACGTTGCAGGATTGTACGTTGCAGAAGAACTTTATGTAAAATGAATGACATGAAAATATGTTACAATAAATTTTAAAGTTAATTGCATGAGAGGAAATGAACAATGAACGATAATAGAATATGTTAACAGTTTTTCAAGAGAACTCAGTACGAGTGTTGTATTCAACTATTTACTTCTTATCGTAATTATATTGTATTAAATGCAGCAATTATTTACGGTGAGGGTAGTCAACCGGTATTTCGAGTAAATGTTTTTTCCTTTGGAACAAGGTTTATTTCAAAATTTCGAATTTCACTTAATTGTTAGGATGAAAATTTAAATAAACGTAATAGCGTATTCAGGTCAGCCGAATAAAAATAAATAAAAAGGAAAGGAATTTATTAATTTAAATTCGAACCAATTGCATTAAAAATTTCCATTGCGAATTTTCAAGTGTCCCTGAATTTAAACGCCCTTGGGAATGTTTGGCAACTCTGTAGACTAAGAATCGATTTCCAGCTGCGCGTGTTTTACACATCTTTCATTAAAAAATATTAATGGAGTGACCAAATGCGGAGTGAACTTCAGGTTTTACGATAAACTATGATAGTTGGGAAATCTTAAGTATGTATAATGCGCTTCTGTCCGATGGACCTAGGCAGTCCTTTTTTTTGTCCAGGGTGACAAATACTCCTCCAATACGGACGTGGTCCGTCAATTGATTGAACTCTTTTAGTTTTTCCAGTAATACCTTCGTCTTGTGTGGCTATCAACATGAAACCAAAAATAGCTGCTTTTGTAATAGGAAGGTTAAAGAACCAAAATCCAAGCTTATTCTTTCATTTTTCAACAGTGACTCTATAATTTTGTTACAAAGGATTTACAGAACGTTCTCATCAGGCGAAGTTTAAGATATTTCAACACGAAAGCCGTCTTTTAAGTTGTTACTTAATGTTCCGATTTGATAGTCACCACTGACACTGGTTTATTGTCTGAACTCCATATACGAGGGTGTTTTAATTTCACTTCGTATGTGGTTCAAAATATAAAAATCTAACGGTTTGAAATCAGGTGAATGAGGAGACCGCTTTAGTGAACCTCTCTAACCATTAATTTCTTTGTAATCTTAAATTGTTAACTAACTTTAAAAAAATATCATTGATTACAAGGACATTTTTTTTATAAATAAATATAAACAAGTACATGTATGTATATTATTTGTTATTGTTTTTCAATTAAAAATTTAATTTTTTAAGATTTCAAATGACTATAAATTCTAAAATAAATTATCCAAATTGGTATTGAAAAAATTGTTTTAGTGAACTTTCATCTCCTAAAGATTACACTAGTCAACATGATTTTTTATCAAAAATGAAAATAGGCGTTTCTTCTAGAATTTTTGATACTGAATCCAAATCCGGCTCCGAAATTGCTTTATTAGATCAGAATTTTGAGATATTTAAGTCTAAATAGTCAAAAATGGTACTTTTAATCGGCTTCAAGAGCTTATATGTATATGTATGTGATTGCGAGTAACAAAATGTTTTTAATAATTTTTGGTAATTGCATTATATGTATAGTACCATTGTTCACCTTCAAAATGCATTATCGATTTTTTTAATTAATTAAATATTAAAATTAAATTCGTAGTTATGTCATTAGAATTTTTACGAAAAACTTTAATTGCCATTAAATATCTGATAAAATAAACGTTAACTTACCACTTCAATTTGATTAATTCTGCAATGTTTCCACCAAGAAAGACTAATCGATTAATGTTCAAAAATAGTTGTATGCTTAATATATTCATCATTTATTATTTAAATTCTTTTCGTAATTAGTGTTATTTACGATTTAGCCGAAATTGTATGAATATCAATGACTATAATAGCTGTGATTCTATAGTTACAGATTTAATGCAACATTAATTATAACAAATATCCATTCATTAGTGTGCATATTATACGGGTCACACAAAAATCATTCGAGAAATGATAAAGAATATTTTTGCCCAACAATCCCAAGATCAGTCTTTAAAAGTGTTACAACAATTTGATAGTGTGAAAAATATTTAAAAATAACTTTCTAAATTGAAATGGATAATGATTACAAAAAAATCAAAGTTATCGTTTTGAAATTTATGATTGTCAACTATTTAAAGAATTATTTTTAAGAGTATTTAATTACAACTCTATCTTGATTGGATAGATTTTTCTGAATAATTAAATACATATGGCATATTTTTTGGTATTCTCTTCATTTGAAAAAGTTCTAGTTGACATTTATTAATCAAATGATTTTTTTTATTACGATATATCACGTCCTATTTTTTTAAGAATATTCAATTTATCAAAATCTGGTAATAGAAAGGCCTTAAAATTTATATCCCTTACTCTTGATTTATTATGGCCCTTGATTTATTAAATCATTCTTTTACTAATTTGGACGAACGGTTAAGATTTTTTTTCAGCTGAATCCAGCTTAAAAGCATTGTTTTTCAGCATATAATATTTCTTTTCAATTTATTAGCCGATTTTTCGAAAAGGAAAAATCATTTAAATTCTTTCTATGTACATATAGAGTGTGTCAGGAAAAACCGTTTATTACAAATATCTCTTTAGGGAAATGTTTTTGAAAAAAACGATGAGACATGTTAATTTTTTCAATTCTGGTAATTTAAATGAGGATATCTATTTAGACCTTTTGCAAAACTTTCATAATCCAAAAATCACCGAAAAATTCGAATATGACCTCTTACTGTTAGAATATGAATTGGTCATTTAACAGGATAGAAGACCTCTATATTGTGCTGGTCTCGTTTGTCAGTTTTGAAATGACAAATTTATTAGCAGATAGATTCGCAAAAGAGATCGAATTGAATGTTCTACCAAATGACCCGCCCAATTTTAAGCCAGGGATTTTTTCTTATGGGAACACTTAAAGACAAAAGTTTATGATACGATACCCGAATTTATTCAAAATGTCTTTGATCGAATGGGTGTCCTGAGTTTTATACCTTCTTCAATGTTTAAAAAATTAAAATGTTAAACAAGGTGTCACACGATTATCTTTGCCATTTAAAAGTGTTGGATTTCTTAGGGGAAGAAGGATTAAATTCCAAATAGCACTTTAAGTACAAGTAGCGGCTGTTGCATAATTGATCAGTAACAGGAACAGTAGCAGTAAAAGCAACAGTGCCATCAACGTCATGTGCCAAATTATGACTGAATTAATCGTGTCACCGCATATTCTACCACTTATCACTTTGCGGTCACCCGACAATAAGAATTTTACTGGCAAATTCAGTGATTATTAGTATTGAAAATTTTTAAAAACCTAATATTACTAGTTTTACTTTTCAGCAATGAACTAATTATACTGCTGCTGCACATTGACGTTGATGTAACTGCTACTATTCCTGTTACTGGTCAATTGTGCAGTAGCCTTAAGTATAACATATCAAAGTTAACTTATCACACCGTTTTTCTTACAAAAAATTTCCTAACTAGATCTTGGTAGTACACTGTTTTTTCTATTGCACCCTGTAGACATTTCTCTAATTTTCTTAGACCTATGAAATAAATCTGCTCGGTAGTGTAGATTTTGGATCCTAACCTAATACCATACCTTAAATATTACTGCTGTTACCCCAGGCGATTTATCTAAAAAATCTGTAATTTCGCTCAGCAACAATAAAGTTGTCCTGATCACATCAAGATCTTCAAAATTGGTTCGCCCATACCAAAGGTGGTTTTGAGCTAACTTTACGAACTCTCGAAAGGTATCCAGAAATCGATCCATCTTCATTATGGCATTTAGTTCCATTCCATATGCAATAATTACTTTATAGGTATTTAAAATTAGAAGAAATTTAATGTTATCTTTCAGCATTAACTTTTTTCATTCTTAAACGAATAAAATTATTTTATACAGGGTATTTTTCATTTTACTAAAAAATCAACACTTTTACATATTGGCAATACAATAAAACAGGTTTTAATCAGTTTCATTCTTTTTCCTGATATGTTTATAGATTTTTGTATTTCTCGCACTTGAAAATGTTGAAAAATGAAAACTATACTTTAATATTTTATATGGCCGCCAGATGCCAGGGTCATAGGCAACGTCTCTTGTCATCTGTCACCAACGTCAAAACTTTCTTTCTAAAGTTGACATTTTGTTTGTAGGTATGTTAAAAAGAAAATTTTTAATTTTTCTATAAAAATTACAATCATCTTTGCTTAAATCGAAATTCCATATAAATAATTAAAGTAACAACAATCTTCTTTAACTTTTTCTTGAGATATTTTCTCTCAAGAATGTCAAATAACATTGTTTGAGAAAACTTTTAAGGTTAACTGTCAACTTTGTGTTCAAACTTTTCTCTTTTTATCCAGGTTTCCAGCATGGGGGCTTACAAATACATTCAGGAGCTATACAGGAAAAAGCAAAGCGATGTGCTCCGATTTTTATTGAGAGTCCGTGTTTGGCAATACCGCCAATTGACTAAATTGCACAGGGCACCCAGACCAAGTCGTCCTGACAAGGCTAGAAGACTAGGATACAGAGCTAAGCAAGGTAATTACTTTTAGAAACTAATAAAAAATTTGTTACTTAAGCACTGCCGATCAGTTTACAACATATGTTATTGTTGTTTAACTTTTGCAGCAGTGCAAGATAGTCTTGCATTGGCCAGCATGTTTATAACCTTTCAGTTATAAACTATCTAGAACTCTGCAACATTTTTTCTATTGAAATATGTTGTTCTTATTTCCAATTTTATTTTAGGGTTTGTTATCTTTCGAATTAGGGTTCGCCGTGGTGGTCGCAAACGTCCTGTACCTAAAGGTGCTACCTATGGTAAGCCAAAAAGCCATGGTGTTAACGAACTGAAGCCGGTTCGTAATCTTCAAGCTATTGCTGAGGTATTTAAGGTTCTTGTTGAAATTTCTTGCCATATGCATGGTTTTTTCTTTAGGAAAGAGTAGGACGCAGGTGTGGTGGTTTGAGAGTCCTGAACTCTTACTGGGTAGGACAAGACTCTTCATATAAATATTATGAAGTTATATTAATTGATCCTTCACATAATGTGAGTATATTTCTCAAAAATTTTAAATTTCCTGTTTAAATTGAATATTTTTGTAGGCTATAAGACGTGATCCTAAAGTTAACTGGATCGTAAACCCAGTTCACAAACATCGTGAACTTAGAGGTAAAACTTCTGCTGGCAGATCTTCCAGAGGACTTGGTAAAGGTCATAGATATTCACAGACCAAGGGAGGATCCAGAAGGGCTGCTTGGCTCAGAAGAAATGCTTTGCAATTACGCAGAAAGCGTTAATGCATAAAATTTACAGAAAAATAAAGTTTTTAAAATTAACTTTATATGCTTGCTTTCATTTAATCAAGATACAAAAAAAACAAGAGTAATTCCGAATTAAACTACGAATAATGCTAGGATAAACTATATTGTATAAATTGAACATTTTTCCATTTCTACTACAAATCCTAAAACAGATTTAACGTACATACATCATAAGGAAGGTTTGAAATATTTTCTGCACCTTTCATTAAAAACTTTCATTGATCTTTCTTTAATTAGATCTTCTACGGTTAATTCTACTTTTAACATTCTCAACTTAGTTTGTTCTGATTTTAAAGATTTGGTAATATTGAAGTCATCAGCCTTCGACTCTCGTTCATTTTTTAACTTCTTAATGTTGCTGGTTGTATAAGTAATGCAATTTTTAATGTAATTTTCACGATTATCATGCCCCTGCTTAATTTGTTGAAAAATCGATTTACAAGATTCACTATGATCTGTATGGAATGAGTCTGTGGGTATAACAGAATTTATTGTGTTTACGATAATATCGTCTGCCTTTCGCATACTTTTTAGAGCTTCCTAAAATAAAAAATAGATGTATAGGATCTTGTGAGTAAATCTCCAGAATTTTTTAGGGGGGTACCTGAAATTCACTAAAATCCGGACACTCCATTATGGCTGATGACTTTCTTGTCCATTAACTAAACTTATTGTTAGTGAAAAAAGAAAAAAAATCAGATTTGACCAAATTCAAACCTCAAAAAAATCGGCGTGAAAAAAGTGTGGTTAAAGTTTGCAAGGTCTTTGACATTCCTAAATACATCATTGTCAGATTTCGGTAAATTATATGCAAAAGTCTCGATATTTCGTGATTTCTAGTCTATGAAAATTAAATCTAATTATTTAAGTTATTATTTAAAATAATTATCAAAATTTAATTATATTAAAAAACAATTACATATATATTTTTTAATATTATTGTATTGGCAACATGGCTAATGGTAAAAGTCATTTTTGTCAGTGAATTGTCAATCAGAAAAACAACAAAAAAAAATGAAAATTAGGATAGTTTTAACTGGTTTTAACAAAATAAAATAAAAATGTTCGACGAAGATGACGACTTTACATTTAGTCCCAAGTAATGGCCTCATTTTCATTACTTTGTCACTTTATAATTCCTTGTTTTCAATTATTTTAGTTCAAAATTGTCTACTATATTTAACACATCGACAATGGTTCAAAGCAATAACTCAAGTTTAACTTATAAAGCACCTAAACAACCTAAACCTACGAATATAAACGAAAAACCATCAGAAATACCTAATAGTGATGTTCCAACTCAAACTCAAACCACTGTTTTTATAGCCAAAGTTGTTACACTATGGAAATTGTAAGTAATTTTTTCCAGTATAAAAATGACATCTTCTGTAATGATTTTTTTTAGACATAATGATAAGAACGTTCCACTTGGTAAATATATGATAGCAATAATAGGTAACGCATTAAAAGATCTCTATGATATGATTGCATATCAAGACAAAACAAAACTTCTGCTTAGAGAGCCCTTAGGAAAGTCTTTTACTTTTTATAAATATCCCGACCAGTTCTTGTCTTTTTATGATAATGAAATGCAACTTTGGAACGCAAACTTCAGTAACAGTGAAGATATAAATAGTTTTCTTTCCTTCGCAAGTAAAATAGGCTGTGCAATAGTCAATAAAACTGAAGCAACTGTTAAAAAATCAAACAGTTTAAATGACAGTTCATTGGAAATTGAAAAATCAGATGAGAAACGAGAAGTGGAAAAAAATAAATCTTCATCCAAAGAAAAAATATTGAGTAGAATAACTAAAATGGGTCAACCAATTTTACCGAAACCATTAGGAAGAAGTAAAAGTAGCGATTTATCTGACTCGGAAGGAGAGTCAAGTTGTAGTGATCCAACAATAAATAAACCAGTTGTGGCCCCAAGAAAATTTAAAAGAAACACTAATAATCAAGAAAAAGCCTTAACGCCCCTTGTAACATCAGAAAATAGTAACAATTTGCCCCGTCACACTCCATTAAATACAAATTTTTTGCTTCCAAGTAGTCAAGTGTTATTAAATCCTCAAAATCCAGGAGTAATTTATTCAACGCCATTACCCGATTACAATCTTGGTAACTTGCTTATGTCTCAAAATGCAGAGTTAAAATCGAATTTAACAGAAATCAATATGAAATTGAACAATCTTTTGAACACCAATGGACCTGATAAAAATGGCAATAGGGACGATAATGGTTTAATTACGAAAATTAAATGTCAGAGTTTGACCATTGATAATTTATCTTCAGACTTGCGATATGCTGAGCAACAGTTAAACGAATATAAGAAGAAATATGAAGAAAAATTGCAAGAATTAAATGTAGAACAAGCAAAAGTTAAAAACCTAAAAGAACTTGAATCCGAACTGACAGCATTGCGTAACACAAGTGGAATTAATTTAGCATTAGAAAATGAAGTCGAAAGTTTCAAAAGGGAATTGGCATTAAAATGTACAGAAATTGAAGGTCAAAATGATCGACTCGCATTGTTGGAGACGTCTCTTTCTGCAAGCGAGACGCTTAAAGAAGAACTCTTAAAAGACAATAATGATTTGAAAGTACAACTTGATCGACAAATGATAACTATAAAAGAATTGGAGGAAACAGTGAATGGAAACGCAGATAAAGAGAAAATTAATAAAATAGTTCGAGAAAGCATGAACGAAGCCTTTGGAGAGATAATGGCCAATTTTAATGATGCTGATAAGTATAGTTCGGATAATATCCAGAGGGTTCTGTTGGACAATTTAAAGAAAACAAGTTTTAAACTTATGAAATCTTTATCACAAAATTAAATTTTTCTTTATATCTAATCACTACAGATAAATTATGTATTAAAAATAGGTTTATTTACTAGAATTACCGTTTATAGTTAAATATTATGTTATGTACTTGTTTTTGTTATATTTATATAGGTAAAATAAAATTACATTTTATTTGCAATAATCATAAATTAAAATCTTGCCTACACCTAAAACCAGCCATATCTAATCTATTACATACACTATTGCTATAACTGAAAGCATTAGTAGAAAACAAGGTACAACTGGAACCGTTCAAATTACCCGAATAAATATTATCGCCAGCATACTGGGTGTACGAGCATTTCCACGGCATCGCGTACTGTAAATCAGCGGAAGCATGATTAGGTGAACTTTGATAACCGAAACATTTTTCTCCCGTTAAACCATCCGGTTTAAGTGGAATCCCAATTGGAGAGGATGTCGAGGTTTTTGTCAATTTCGAATTTGTGGAATTTTGAATTGATAAACTTCGTTCATTTCTTCGGAATTTTGCACGTCTATTTTGAAACCACACCTGCTAACACATCGTGTAAGCAAGTATTAAAAAAAAAAACAATTACCTGAACTCTGGCTTCGCTAAGACTAACTTTCGTGGCTAAATCTTCTCGAACAAAGGCGTCTGGATAATGGGTTTTTTCGAAAACTTTTTCTAAAGCTGCCAATTGCGTTGTGGTAAATGTCGTGCGGTTTCTACGTGGCTTCTTATTGGGTCTCTCTTCAATTCCATAACCTAAAGAATTTTTTCTTATGTAGTGCAACTGACTTAAACAGCCATAATGTTAAAAACGGAAATTTACGAACTTAATAGTCACCATTACCATGGCCAAGTTGAAAGATCACTAAATTCCGCTTAGCGATTATCCTATATACAGAGTTGATAGAAAAATTATTTTTCCAGTATAAATGAACTATGTTGGATGCTTTAGTTTTCATGAAACGAATTTGAAATAAAGTTTCTTCTGTAAATGTTATTTTGAATAAAGGCTGTACCAAGATTTTAACGGATTAGATTGATTGCACGTGACCCTAAAAGAGTCAGCCCACAATATAATAAAATGTTATACAGTGTGTCTTAAAACTAATATTTTCAAGTACAATTCTGAAGTTTAATGCAGACGTTTACATTGGGTACATGTCTGCAAGTAGTCTAGAACACATTGCGTCAAATTGTGATGAATGACCACCTCTCGTAGACAACATCTATAATAAAATGTTAAATTATACCTCCCCAGTATATCCATTAACTGATTCGAAGATGGTTTCTGATTAATTAAAACCGCATCAAAAGGATCGGCTCGACCATAAATTTGGTCTTTTACGATAATTGCACCATTTCGCGGCTTCCAAACGAGGCGCACTTGCGGCCATTCGTCAAAAAACCGCTTTGACTTAAATCGTTGTCGATTTTCCAAGGGGGTATATAAATTACCCGAAAGCGACGGAAAGAACTTTTCAAAACAACAAACCGCAAGACGGATCGGCTTAGATTAAATAATTTGTTTTCTGTCTATCTGTGTTGCCTCTTCAAGATATTTGGGGGAGAGTCTTTTGATGTTGATATTTTTTATGTGTCCACATTAACGTGAACGGTAGGCGCCGTAAAGTCTTATCTGTTGTTGTTTTTTTATTTTTGGCGTTTTGACTATAAAAAGTCAACTTATAAGCTAATCAAAATATGAGCCAAAGTTATATTTTGAAATTATTTGTATCCGTTTAAAGTGCTTTGAGGCATTGCCCTAAGCCGTCAGTCCTTAAGGTATTTCTGATATATTGGAATTGAAACTTTACTTTTACAGCTTCAATTTGTTTAAAACACTTTCTGCAAAAAGCAACATTTACAGTGAACTTGTATTTGCCATTTTCTCAAAAACGAATAAAAAATAGGTATGTACATCTTTAAAAGTTTTTTTCTAACACTTTATCTTATTGTTACTTCTTAGATCTTAAAGACAATTCAGAAGTTAAAATTTTTACATTAAAGATACTCTGGAGATTACATTAACCTAATAAAATCTCACAACTGCTAGTTTACTCTTAAAATTCACTTATTGGAGAATACGTTGGGTACAAAAGTATACAGGACGAGTCCTAATTAAAATGCAATATTTATAAAAATTTGTTGTTAGTAATGTATTTTGCATAATAAATTGTATGATTTTTTTTGCGCTGTATAGTATTAAGAGAAGTTGTACCTTCAGAATCGATGTCGGATTCTCGCCGTTTCTGGCCTAGTCTCAGCAGACTACTAACCGAAAAATGTCTTGCATTGTTCTGAGGCGAGTAACATCGATTTCCATTGAACTCAGCCCCGTCACCATTGTATTCCACAGACGGCGTGTGCCCTTCGAAGTTGAACATTTCTTTCAGTTTATTTTTGCGGTTACACGTTCACAATCAATAGACCAATTTAGCAGGCATTCACAAAATTTCACATTAGAGTTGATCCCTCTTTCAAAAAAATTTTTTTGAAATTTTAATAACAAACATTTGAAATATTGACCAGTCTAATTGATATGTCAAAAAATATTCATTAAAACAAGCACTTAGTTAAAAATCAGTATTAAATTTCTTACGATTTTTAAATAAATGGGTTTTTTAATTTGACACCTGATTAGAAACAGTCGTTTTTTTTTTCAAAATACTTAATTCGATTAACAGAGTTAAGGGGCCGCCTTAGCGAAAACTGAAACTTTGGGAGTTTTTCAGGCTAAGCCTGGCTAAATTATTTTCAGGAAAGGGGGCGGTCAATGAGACCGCCCCACCTTCAACGACTTAAGTGTTTGAGGCGTGGCCTGGCTCAAATCAAGAAATCAGGCGCCAGGAAACGGAACGGATTTTTTTTCTTTCGTGCAAACGAAGTGTTCCCAAAAAAACTTATTACTAACTGAAGAAATAAGTTATTCAAAAAATTTGTCTGCTGAATTTTTAACGGTTCCAGTGTCATGGCCGTTCCGAATCGATTGTTTTCACGGGACGAAAACCAGGAAGAAAAAGGACCCCCAGAATAACAAAAGAATATAAAGGTAGTCAGGAAACAAAAGAGACTCGAAGACAGCGAGCGTGCGTTTGATTTGGGATCTGGGCAGATGCTCGGCAAATCTTTTGTCAAATATTTCGTTTCGGAAAAAAGTCTTCACCGATTTACCAGTTCCGAATGACAGATCTGGTTTAGTTCCGGGGTCACAACGAAAAATAATAAGAGGTCCACTCCGTGGCAAAAGTTTTATCCCGCCACAGGAGATAGAGTAAAATGTCCGGCCAATTTACATAAGAAGAATGTCCCAGTCATTTGGTTTATGTAGATGCACTTTTAGACATGGTTAAAGTTTTTATTTGAATGAAACTTTCTCTTCCTATGTATATTTGATTTGAATGGCCAAATTTTAACGTATTTCGGTTGTTTTTTGAAATTATAGTCTTCCTTGAAATACATTTTTTCTAATTAAATAGAAGACAAAATGTCCTTAATTTTTTGTCGCCTATTTAATGTAAATATTGTTCAATATACTGCCATCATATGGCAATATAAGGTAAACGTTACACATTTAGCACTAAATGCAGTTAGATAACGATCTACTACTTGAACCAAGTCAATATATGTAGATGAATAGATCCCTCAATTGTTCTCGTGATTGATTGGTACCGAATAAACTTTCCACCGAAAGAGTCCCTAAAGGAAAAATTCCAAGGGCGAAATATACGAGTATAGTGGTTGAGGTAGTCAAAATACTGACGATGAAAGACATATAATATTGGAAACCATTCAGCACATAATATTTTCTAATTAATTCTAATTTAATGGTTTTTTAAACAACGTGCAAAAATCATAAAATTAAAAATAATGGTCCTCCGAGCGATCAATCTACCGCCACGGGGCCGTCGTCTCAAATCACCGATCGTAAAATTAACAAAATTAAAAGTATCATTTTTCATGGTGACATGGAAACACGGAAGTAGAAATGCGAGGAATCCATCCCCGCTAATTAAGGCGTCTCTCTTTGTGCCAGAGGGTGGTCACATATTTTACATGTCTCGATTATGGGTTTCACATGGGTGGTTTTCTTAATGCACATGAGATACCATTATTATTGTTATTAAATTAATACTGGCTATGGTTTATGCACCTTCAAGGTGTAATTAATTTTTAATTATATCTGGATTAGAATTGGAATGCTCGTTTAAAGGCTTTTCCCTTATGATCAAATAAATAGGAAATCGTTTTCAGTGGGAAAAAGGGAAAGTTCTTGAATAATTGACCGTTTACTATATACGGGAGAAAGGGCATTTTAATGATGGTTTGTTTGGTCGCGATGAAATTTAGGATAACATGCGGGTCCCTCGTTCATTTTGCAAAAATATTGGCAGTAATTCGATTAGAACGCCCCTGCGTGTACGTTTGCACCTTGACACGTGCGGGACATGTGGTCCTCATTACTTAATAACGATTTTATTCTAATGTCTTTTTCCAATTTGTTCTAAAACGGTCCGAAATTATCAGTCTACAAAGTCAAAGTAGGAATTTTTCATGACTTTTATATAACACAATTCTCTATATAAAAATAATATAATGTATTTTGTACCAAAAATGAATTATAACTGAGATACAGTGTGTTGAAGTTATTTTTATCATTTTTCTTAACACTCTTCGAAAAGTCAATATAATTCAATGACAATTCACAAGTAATTGTAAGGGTTTTTTATATGAAAAAATTCAAATAAATTACTAATCTGATTCTTACTTATAGATGGCGCTGCCACCGATACTTTGAATAAATTTAAAACAATTTAACTTTTTTAAATGATTTAAGAAAAACAAAAAATCGTAATGCTTTACTTTTTATTTCGATTATTGTTAATTTTTGGCGTAACATAACTTTAGCTAAATAACATTATTTTTACATAACGAATTCATTAATACTCTATGTCTCTTAATAATTAAGTCATTAATTAAGATCCCTCCTATATAAATATGTATACATACAGGGTGCGTTAAAGATCTGAAAAACCAACGTACTACAAAAAATAGCAAACAAATAAATAAAGAAGAAATATAATGAAAATAAGACATTCAAAAGAAGTCCACCTCGGAAACACTTTTAAATATTGCATTCTTGACAACATAATACATATCTAAAGTCAAAACACTATTATTTTTAACTCTTTGATCCCCGATGACAGCTTGAACCACGCCCATCACCATGGTCCGTCAAATAATCCAGATTTTTCCCTTTAACTGAACAGGCACTCGTCTACTGTACGTCTAGACTTTTTTGATAATAACGAAGGCGAACGTATTTTTTAAAGGGTAACAACCCGTTCTCAAGTTATGCTTATTAACATTCAAACCAGGATCGGCTTTGTAAGTTCCATTTATACAGGGTGCGATGCGGTTATTTGATATTTTTTCATGGAGTATAAATTTTATATGTCATTTAAATTACTAATGGTTTTCTTCGTGATTTACGAGGCGGTAATTCCATTCAATAAAACTGTATTTATTTATTTTTGTTATTATTTAAGGACTGTTAGATGACATGGTCAAGTGCGACATTCAAAAGACAAAGTCTCGGAATTATGCTTTGAAGTCATTTCGATATTTTTGGCTGGAAGTTTGTTCCTTTGATCTCAGTTCAAAGTAATTCCTAAGAATTCTTGAGACCCTTTTAATTATAATGCATATTTTAACCCTAGTTTAAGCAGTCGTGTTAATTAGGTGGTATACCATGGTTAATCCTTTAATAATAGACTAGAAAATGAAAGACTGGGCTTGTTCGAATCGTATTTATCTTTGGAAACAGATGTGTGTATTTGACCAAATCAGATAAGGGTAATGTGGTTCAATCAGCAAGAATTCAATTGTGGTCAAAATTTCAAAACTAGGATTTTTTTCTTTTAAATACGAAATCACAGATAGAAGTACGAGTCATTAAATAATTTTTTCGAAACGATTGACTCACGACAACCTAATCGGTCTAAGAATGAAGACAGGAAAAAAAACCTTCTAATTATAAGGGTTGTAAAAGTTTTTGTTAGATATACAGGGTGATTTATTAGTTCACGATCAAATTGTGATAAAAGGCGAGGTAATTTTAAGAAAATAACTTCATAGAAATATATGGCCAATTTCAATTATTTAAAGAATTAGAGGACTTCAAACTTTTTTGCATAAGAGACCAATTTAATAATAGTCATTATAACATTAAATATCAATTGCTTTTAGCTGTCATAGTAACAAATGCAAATAAACATGTCAGTTTGCTGTCAGGTTTGTTAATTTTTAGAAAATCTTAAAATGTACGCTTATAGCACTGAAAAGTGTGCTGAGATAATTTTCGTATATGGTTGCTGCAATGGGTAATAAAAAAAATTAAAAAAAAAAACTTATGTCAGCTATTATATCTGATTTAAAAATAAAGGAACACAAATTTATTGAAAAAAAAAGAAATAATGTACTCTTATTTACAATAATCTATAAGTTATGTTGCAAATGCTTATTTTCGTGTAATTAACAGCCAATTAGAATGACTTCAAAGTCATTAAAATCATAAATTGGCCACAATACAACGCATATAATTAAAAGTGAATATTTTGTACAGTTAAATTTAAATAACCAGATTTTACGTCAACAAGACAGTGATATAAACAGTATAATAGGATTTAAGCCATAACTTACGATAAAAATCACTTAATGGCAATAAACATATCAAGAACGCCTCATCATCTTCAGACCCCATGGGGCTGCTTGTATTTAAAGAAACGCAATGGTGCAGAAAAATCTTTCATGGGTTAAAAAAAGAGGGACGGAAAATTAAGGTCGATCAATTGCGAATGCATGGTACAGATCCCATACTTTTCCATAACGATTTATCGGATCCCAAATTCCTTTTACCTACTCTAATGGTAAGTATAACAAATCTACATAATTTATCTGCTATTTGCAAATATCCTTGTAATTGTAATTGCAACACTTTTACAAGGGTTGATACAATCTTAATAAAGGGATAAAAAAAACTAGAACGTTTTAGCTCAGAGGGGTAAATAACATAAATCAATCGCCTTCGAATTCTCACCGATTACACCCCATTGATTGACACCCTATCGATACAAGAAATATATCTGTTCCCTATTCTTATTCATAGACCCTATGGGGAGGTAAGAAACTAGTTCCAGATTCAATGGCTTTCAATATCTGATGAGAAATCTTCTAGGCTAAAGATTAATTTATATCTGGGGTAAGCTTTTTTTCTGATGATACTGAATGAACTTTTTGTCGATTGTTATATAAATTGAAAATTTTTTGGGCGAATGATTATTTCATGTTTCAAAATTCAGTTAATAAAAGGGCTTATGTGGACATATCAAGCAACATCATTAAACAAAATTTAGACGGAACTAATAACAACGTGACATGAGGAACAATATGACACACGTTCACTTAATTAGTTATATCAAATTAGGTTTATGATCAGTTGAATTATGGGGTGAAATATGGTTCCATCAACAACTGAATATGTCGCATGTTGTCATCATTATTTCCGAATACAAGATAGGTAGATAAAAGAGAAATAAGACTGTTTAATATCAATATATACAGTGTATTCCTTAATATAATGTGAAGTCTAAACAGTAATACGGAGTCAAAGTATTCATAAAAAAATCTATTTTGCAATTAATAAATATATTTAAAGAATTTTTTTATGATTTTGTTAATATTTCTCAGATTTACTTACACTACATACGGTGATTTAATGGTGTCGAAAAAGGTAACCTAAGTGACATGTTTGGTGGATTTTTAAAATCATAAAAATAGTATATGTCACTGATTTTAAGATATTAAAAAGTATATTTATTATGAACATTTTGAGATCTCGTGTCTCGTCAATAAACAACAACCTGCATAGTTGTATTTTCACGAATTGTGACATTTACAAGCAACTGTTTGTCATTGTACTTCAGCAAATTAACATCAAGTTTGTTTACATTTAATATTTGGTCGTGATTGGCAAAACTCCCAAATTTCAGGTCCAAACCAGTAATTTAATTTGAAGTGTATGGAACATGGCTTGTTCTCGCTGACTTTTATTCATTCAGTTGGTATTAATACACATTTAAGAGATGGTTAGGATTATGAGCCACTGCAAATTGAATATTTCTATCGTTTGTACATTTCTTTATGAAACGTCCTCAATACAAAAAAAAATGAATTTATCTTAAGAAATAAAAAAATTTATACATATAGTATATAAAAATGTATTTAAAATAGAACGTGTGAAAATACGAAATTACTTAAAATTCATAAGTAAAACAGTTTGATAAAGCTGTAACCACTAAACACGTCATTTAGGATTTCAGCGGAGTCATCCTGCTAAATAAATCCTGGCATTTGCCATTTGGGATCGCTTAAAAGTGTCAACACAATTTAACCCAATTAAGGGACCAACATAATTCCACCAATTTTAAGGAAAAGCAACAGTAAATTAGCTCTAACAAGTTTATCATCAAAGGGGCACTACGTCAAATAAACAATTATTGCAGGAATTTACGACCATCCTGTGAAGGAAACTATTTCCCATGCAGTAACCCCTTTTTCTTACCTGTCACATTTTTTTAAAAAGACAGTCCCTCTTGTTTTTATGATTTTTGGGGTGCCACAAAAAAACTTAATCAAACAATACCATAATAAAAAAAAGGTGGGTCTGACATTTTTTTTTAATGATTTAAAGTGTATTATTTTGCTTACAAGATGCTGGCTGTTATGAAATTACGTATACCAGATTTGACAATAAAAAGGTTACTGAAGCAAGAAAATAAGGTTTCTCGAATTAATTAGAAGCTTAATGGGTAGGTAGACAATTTTCAAACAAAATAAAAGAATAAATTTGCATTTGAGTTTTTGTGGTTCTCGTGTGCCCTTCCCATGAAATCGCCCATAAAAAATAATAATTATTGTATAATGATGGGCTTAAGGAGTTGTTGAAAGTGATTTAAAGCGAAAAGATTTTCAGATAAACGGATGCCCAAAATCAAGATATGAATGAGGAAAATAAAACCAAACAGAAAGTGGACATGCGGCATTTGCAGTGACAGTTCTGCTCGATGTGCTTTTCCAGAACTAAATAATGAGAAACGGAGATCATTATTACCGAGAAGGAGTTTAACCGATGAAATTTAATGACGCTTTTACTAAATATTATTTCTCATATTTTCACAGCGTTATGTGTATGTTCATCTTTACTTTACCAGAGACGTAATGCTGATTTATTTTCGAAAAGATTTCTTTATTTGCTCGTAACGAAGATTTAAGAAAACGATTTATTAATTTAGAAATTTATTTGGAAATGTCCTCTAGGTGTGCTTCCATACATTTCACCCTCCAGAATATGATTAATCCATAAATGTTCCTAGTCTAAGTTTAGTCAATTTCGGCCAATCAGTATGGCACTTAATCTTGCCACTCCGGCCCATTCATTTAGCTTTTGAATACGTTTACACGCCACATTCGTTGCTGTCGCCACGCTAACTTTTTTCCGCTAAATTTATCTCTTCCGAGGACTTGAAGGCTGAGAGCCTTTGCCCTAGTCTTCTGTTCTTGTTCACGATGTTGTGCTAATTACACTCTAGTTATTTCTAAGACCGACATTTTCGATTCGATGACAAAACGTATAAATCGTTGAATCATTCAGAGCGTGTGTCAATCAAGAATTACTGAAGCGGATAAATCTATCCGTAAGACGATCTGTCGAGCGGATATATCTCGACGAATGTCTGGTGATATGTATTTCGAATACACACACATGTGTACTTGGCACCGATGTCTATGGTCGGTGTAGCATGAAGAAAACGGCTGAAATCCTAAACTTTTCTAAACGGTAATTGAACAAGAAATTTTGACTTATTATAAGTAAAAAATAAAAAATAATACGTTACCAGTACAATTTTTGTTTTTGTATTTTCAAACATCTAAATTAAGGAAGTAGATAAATTTAAAAAATTATCATGGAACGAATTGCTTAAATTATTAAAAAAAACTTCAACGTCGAACCTTCTTTCTTTGTTAATCCTAGAATGCAGAGCGTTGCATATATGCAAAACTTTTTTTTTAATCCATATAAGAGTTATAGTGTTTAATAATATTTCTCTTAAAATAATCTAAAAAAAAACACAAGAAAACTTTGGATGCCCTAGAGTTAAAACACTTTCTAATTTTCTCATAAAAGTTCGATCAGACGATACGGATGAGCATTGTTTTGGAGAAAAGGAACATGCCACTGGAAAAGTGTTCTCTTTGATTATACCATAATTTTCAGCAATACTTCATGTCATGTTACGAGAGAAAGTCGAAATTTCGAGTGTTCCTCTTGAAAGTGAAAAAGATATGGCTATAATTTCCTACCGGAAAATTGTACATTTTTTCAAGTTATGATTTCATATTGTATTAGTTTCTTTGGATTCAAAAAATGGATATATAAATCATAGTGAAAAGCTCTTTTAAGAGCTTTACGAAAGTTATGTTTACACCATTAATTTTGATACCTTGCAATTTATTAAAATTGAGAGATTTTTTTTAGTTATATCTTCAGTCTATAGTTTTATTTTAACATTTTCGATAATTTATCTTAGAGTGGTTCGTTAATTTTCTAATGTAAATGCGTCAATTTTCATATTTTCATCAGGTGGTTAAATAGTTTTCAACACTTTTCCGACCGTCGCTAAGACCATATTATCATTTATATGGCACAGACTGAGAAAACATTCTCATCCATATTCATTTTATGTTTTATAAAGATTTCATATGGAATAATTTCTTCATTAATCAGAAAGTTAATGATTATACAACGTTATAATTCAACTTTGATCCAGAGGGAAGGCTAAAAAAACAATATCAATCATGATAGCTCCAAATATGCAAGACTTCCTAAAATATCATAAAATTTATTCAGAAATATAAAATCATATCTAATTTCCACGAAAAAAGGTAGTGAGATTTCTAAACTTTTAACTTTCTTCTGACTTTGATTCTAATCATAAATTCAGATCTGTTATCCACTTGCTCTATCACTCAACTGAAAATTCCATTAATTCTTAGGACTTCATTAAGAACAACGATGGTTTTTCTTCAAAATTATTCACTCTTCATCAGTTGTTAATTTTTTCCATATATTTTTTTGTTAAGAAGATTAGGTTGCAGCTGTCGTTGTTGCGTAATAAAAATGGGAACAGACCCAATTATTCTTCAAATATACTGCATCTCCTCGTTAGTCTTTCACCTTTCAAGCCAACTTTTCTAGATTTAGGTAGAAATTGCAAATAAGGGAACTCGGAAACTATTGTTAAAAGACTAACGACTTTCTTTCAGGTCGGAATACCGGACTTGAACATTGATGGGATATGGGAAAGGCGATTTATGTACTTCTTAAATCGCTCCTGTTTTGGTGGGAAAAACTATGAAACTTATGAAATGCACAGCATTTGCTTCTGGACAATAATCCAAATGCCTACTGAAAACATTTACTTTAACTTTGAACAAAATGTATAGGTTTCTTTTAAATCGACACGTGTACGATATTTGTTTGTTGGGCGGTCCTCATCTGCATACCTATGCATCATCCAGGGGCCATATCTTACCATCCAAGATTTACCCGAACACGTTAAAAACCTGTTCTCGTCCCCCCACAAAATTAGCCTGGCCTTCTATCTGGGCTCTGCGGAAATGCACCAGATCTTTGGCTCGTGCGAAAAATATTCTCCTCCTTGTCATGAACCCCTTTCGAAAGTCCTTCTTGTCGCCCGCTCTCATAAAAACCAGATTTGCCAGGGCCAACCGAAAAGAAATGAAAAAATTCTTAATGTTGTTACTACAAAGTATCAATGTATTTTAAGTCGTTTAAAAGAATTTCTGCTTAGTTCTTGCGTCTCAATTCCCATAATTATATAAAAGATTTTGATAAAGGTACTTTGAAAGATTTCAAATTTTCATAAAATTTCAATGAATAATCGATGAATCTTTAGTTTTCACTCACCGCAACACCTTCAAAATTGATTCTACCATGAATCATGAAAAGAAAAGGGCTAAAAAAGGACGGTAACTTCCCCCACAAAAAAACTGAGAGAGATAGAAGTACAGAGGGACCCTTCAAAGCATACCTGACCAGGTAACTGTCGACAATCGCCCGGTAGATTTCGCGCCGAAAACATCTGAAGGTCGGTTATTGCGATCTAGGAGTCCACGGTGGAAGATCGAGATGCGCGTAGGTCGGCAATAACAGATTCGAAACAATTGACAGTTTTTGATTGTTTTCTCTTTCTGTCGGATAGTGAAGTGAAACCTACTGGATAATGTAAATTTTCGTTAGTTGTTATTGGATGGTTTTTGGGTATTTTGCTTGGATTGTCTGCTAACAGTTCGGTGAGTGTTTTAACATATTTTTACTGTTATTAAGGAAATTTTAAATTCTAAACTCGAATTAAATAAAAAAATCAAAGAATCAATAAAATAGAGATGAAAATTTATACCTTCAATCCATGACATCTGCTTAAGAAGATTAATACACATATAAATTCAGCTGATAATACTTACAAAAATTTGTAAATAATATGAGAAAATTTTATATAGATGTAAGTTCTAAAATACAGATGCAAGTGAATAGATAAAAATAACCCTCTTGTGTGAACAGCTGACAACAGAACCAATTCACTGCTTTTGATCACTTTGTAACATGATAATCATTAAAAATTCCTGCATTAATAAATAACTTTAATTGGTCAAGTAGATACCACATATCCTGTATATAAAGCAGAGTCTTAAGTGCAAAAAATGTATTATTCCCATGATTATGAGTCCTCAACGAATATTAATCACACGCAAGACCCCGTATGTCAATAGAGCTATTGAAAAAAAAAAAACGTTTTGATCCGATTTCCAAGGGCTGTTGATAAAATAAAATTTCGCATGGTATTATAATAACAATAAAAAAGGAACTCCTTACTAGATCCTAAGCAAATATGGTTTGCACAGACTAGTTTCAAAAGGGGTGGCCAAATGTTGAAAAATGTCTTTTTAGTAATTTTCAGCGGTGAATTAGGCGAAGGATCAGGCAGATGTTGGGTGGAAAAATAAAATTTGGCGCCTATAAAGTGTTTAAGTGAAGACAAGCGTCATTTTAGGAATCCTAAATAAATATTTTGCCTTGTAACCGCTAATCGAAACTTGGAAGATTACCTGGAGTGTATACCCTTTTTTACTAATCCCAAGTAAACTTAATGCTCTTCTTCAAAGGGTTTACTCTACTCCTATGAGATTAGCTTAAATTAAAAATGTCGAAGCAAAGCTCAAAAATAAATTTGTACTTTTACCACTGCATTGTCACCTAACCAAGTAGCACCCATTCTAAGATTATGGGACTCCCGATGTTTGAACCTGTCGCTGCTTTGCATAACAAAAATCGTACTGACCGTGCCAAAATAATTTATAGTCCCTTTTCTCCTTATTATATTAACCATATGTAGCGGTTTAGAAGGACTTAACGATTTTTTTCATACCTTTTTAACAAATATTTTATTGAAAAAAATGAATCAGGGGAGCCTCCACTGTAATCCTCGTTCAACCTGCTGCCGCCGTTTTGCATACAATCCCCCATAGACCTTCATCTGCCTGTCTTATAACTCTTTTTTATATGGCTTTACAGTGGTTTTTAACGGCGTTATGGGGCCAGTTTTTATTAAGGGCCGTACGTTGTACCTTCTTCATTTTATGTCATAGTTATTTTTGGGCAAACCTGATTTTAGCTCTGGTTTTTGAATAACCAATTTTTCTTTTTTGTTCAATTAAAGTTTTCTTATTTTTCTTCTTTTTGTAATAAAAATGTGAAAACAGCTGAATCAATCCAAACACATCCAGTTGCAGTTAATCGCTGAAAAATCTTTTCCCAACACGCCCATCAGTTTTTGTTCGGAGTCTTTGATGAAACAATGTGGGTACTCTACTTAAAACAGATCATTTATTTAATTTTCAACATTTGTCAATACGTCACAGACTCAATAGGGATGCCCTTCATTCCAGAAACTTCGCTGACTTGCAGTATCATTATTATTTTTGTCGCCCCATGGATTCTAACCCAATTGCCTCTGAGATAATGTACTTTTTGTTGCTCGCTGTAGTATTATTATATTTTTATTGTGCAACCTACAATGTACTCTATAACAACACAATTTAACGAAAATAGTGAATAATGACCTATCAACATTTATGTTATGCGTCATTGTCATGTTTCGTCCATGGGGTGGAAATTAATAGAAAAATTTTTGCGTTTAAAGTTTATTTTTTTTCAACCCTTGGGTATTACAACTAGCTCATGTTGCTCGATGCACCTTTTCATGCAAGAAGTGATTTATATAAGGACTGAACTGAAGAACCTTTTCCTAGGCAGTCCAAAAACTAGTTATGGGACTTATGGGAAAAAGACCTTTTTCTTTTTACGTCTCCCTTGGGTTACGCATAAATTGTACCCTTATCAATGTTGAGACACTAGAAAATTATTGTAATAAGCGTAATGGGAAGGTGGGATACGTTATAAATTAAGTGATGCTGGTGCTGCAGTTCCGGATGATGCATTATAAAGTTAGAAGTTAGGGGATTACACTTTTTAGATAGTTACTCGTCCCATTATTTTCGACCCCTGTATTATAATGCCCACTCGAAGAAACTAAATTGTCTATAATTTAAAACAATAGCCGACACAAAAGGGTAACAATTCGAATAAAAACAAAAAATTAAGTGTTAAGTTCGTGTAACTACTACGAAAGTCACGGTGTTGTAGGTATGGTATATAAGGACCATATGGCACTTTGAACCCCTTGTTCCTCGTCCGGCTGAATGATTGACGCATGCTAAATATTCAACTGAATCAAATGCGTATAGAAAAGTCACCACTGAACTCCATGGGCGGCACGTAGTCTTCAAAAAAATACCATAAGGGGTATCCTGAACACCCATAGTACTTTAAATGAAATTGGTATTTTATGAGAATTTTATGGCCGTTTTAACATCGTGAGGAACCCAAAAAATGTGTGGGTAATGGTGCTAGCAGGTGACGACCCAATACTATTTTTTAAGTGTCAAGCACCTGTGTCTCTAATTGTTTCTCTATAAAGTTCCTCCTCCTACTACCGTCTGCCGTTTAATCAATCTTTGAATCGTAAACTCCCTCTGACAGGCCTCAATGCAATTAACCACACTGACTTGAAATACTTTTTTTTAAATCTTGCCCTTGAAGCAGCAACAACTGCATTTGGTTGGTCCCCTTGCAAAATCCCGCGCAATTCGGCGTGCATTTTGCTGTTTTTTTTTTTAACAAGTACAGATGCACAAGCATCTCGCCCCAGTTTCAAAGGAGTCTCTCTATTGCGCTCTCTCTTTCACTTCCGTAAAGGAATTTGAAAGGAGCCTTCGCCAGGTGATACCTTTAACCTTCCTAAGGGTCGAGCCTCGTAACAATGCATGATCTAATTTTAAATAACACAATAAACGGGAGAAAAGGGATTTAAAGTCTCCGTTTCTTGATCGAAATTGATTTCTGAGGGTACCAGCAATGCTACTACCAAGCGAGCGAGTTTCTCACGATTTGCAATTAAGCCTCATTGTAAAATATGGTTAAGGGAATATTTTTAATCAATGACTAAACAGAAATAGGGCCAGTTTTCATTCTTGATGTTATTTTTCTAGTTGACAATTAAACACGTAATTGTAACCGTATTTATGATGGGCACGCCAATGGTTAAATTGCCAGAGAACGCACACCCAAAGGGTGTATTTAACTGGACCAAACGTGTTGCTAACGTTTTGATTGTCACATTGTCGCTCTCAAGTGTTAAAAATGCTCTCCGCAAAATTATTTACAGTCTGTTAAACGGCAATTGTGTTTGATTATATGGTCTTTTTAGGAACGAACAATTTAATTTTCATTTAAAAGGTTAGGTGAAAAAATGGGTGGACTGTTTCTGACAAATTTTCCTAATTTCTCCATCGCACGACCCCAATAAAACGTTATAAAATACGAGTTGCTTGACTGTCGAATACACGACAAATGAAATTTATGTATTTCCGAGACATGGGGGACCATAATCACATGCAAAAAAATTCAAAGACGTTGTTAACAGACATGTGGGAGAAACTCTTTTGGACTCGTGCTAAGACTATTAACTGGAAAATTATGCAATGTGGACTTTTAATTGTGACATATGAGCACAATTAAAAATTCCTTCTCAAGTTTATTGTCTTGAACCATTTTTTACGATTCAACGCTTCGATTGCAAACAATTAAAACTACGGGACAAACAGTCTTCAAAGTCTCCTGTTCGACATTCAATAACACCTATTTGCACCTTATGTTCAAGTCAGCTTGAACACTTGACCATTTGAACAACTGTTTGCATTAAGGCTCGATTGCAAAGTTATACGTCTCAATTAAAAATAAATTGTTTTTATTAATATTTTCAAAGACTAAAGTGTGACAAACCAAGTGGTATTTTCTTAATAGTCCATCACCTGCTTTGAAAAATTCGTGTTTTAACGACTTCCCCTATTTAACAAGTTTCTATTTTTTCTAACTTACAGATGTCCAAAACGATAATTTATTGGGTAACTGTTAAAGAAACTTTTTTTGATGCTATTTTCTATTGGTATTTGCAAAAAAAGCCCTACTAATATCTTCAAAATTGTCAAAAAGTTTTATAGTTTTATGGAACATAAAACTCATCCAGACAATAGGGTCACCCTTATGTAACGTGTGAAGTTTTATTAAAAATCTTTTTGGCAAATATTTACCATGAGGGTTGATAATCAACCATGTTAATCGAAGAACCGTAATAAATATAGTTTTATTATAGGGCATTTATTAAAAAACCATATTTTTTAACGTATTACAGACCCATTTGTTAGACTGCTAAATAGGGCAAAATTCCAATTAATTTCCAGGTAACAAAACATATTTTTTCCAATTAATATTCATAAAATTACCGGTAGAGTTGCTGCCACCCCTTTGCGTAGAATTTAAATGTCGCATTTAAATTCATATTATCGGTACAATTTATCGTAAAGTGCCTTACCGGCACTGCTTACCAACCGGAACTGTTGTTGATATGGTTTGCATATGTATCATTTACTGCAATATCACTGCTAGGGCAAAGAATTAGGACGTGGTCAAAACAGATGCAAAAAAAACTATAACTAATCAATTCAAAAAAAGGGAGCCAGAAAAATTATCATCAATGGTTTGCTTAAAAAGGCGTCATGCAGTTTTATTTTCGAGATTTCGGCAAGATTATGGCCATAATCACTCCTTTGTGCCAGTGATTTGTTTCAAAGATAAAGCTGAAAAGTCAAACACATAAATATGAGTCTGGGCTCTCATGAAGGGCCGGTTAATCCGATTTTATCGTTGCGGTTGAACTTTTTAATACGATTAAAGTGCACGTTTATTTGCAGATCAATAAAATGAGTCCTTTATTAAATTACAGATATCGTCGCAATGCTGAAATGGACGGTGCTGTCACGTCGAGATACTCAGGAACCCAACAAAAGACTGTCATTGAACCTCCCAAGTACAGAAGCTCTGCCAAACACACCAAGACAAAAAGCAAAAAGAAGACGGTCCAGTGTAGCTAGAAGATCGAGTACTCAAAAACGGTGTAATTTAGATGCTTTGGAAGCTGATAAAGAAAATCAATTCCATTCAACTCCTATAAAAAGTTCCTCTTCGGTACATGAAGCTTTCAGTCCTTTTCGAGATTTAAGCAACTTAACTCCAAATAATGAGAAAAA
The DNA here is from genome assembly GCA_013372445.1 of Hypothenemus hampei. Classification (NCBI taxonomy): domain Eukaryota; kingdom Metazoa; phylum Arthropoda; class Insecta; order Coleoptera; family Curculionidae; genus Hypothenemus; species Hypothenemus hampei. The sequence continues at coordinate 29,310 of JABRWK010000055.1, forward strand.
TCCTCGACTTTCCCTTACTAAATCTAATCCAAAAGTGAAAATTAAAAAGAAAAAACAATGCCTAGAAGATCATAAAAAGCCTAGAGATAGCGATGGAAGTAACTATTTCACACCATTTGAAGCTGTTGACTCGCACATCGAGTCTATACTTGCAGAAGAACTTATGTGCAGTTGCAAGAAGCCTCTGGAAACTAAACAACTTGAAACTAAAGATAACACAAATCCAACAGAAAATTTGTCAACTAAGGAAGACAAGAGTTTAGAAATTATTGAAGATGTAATAGAAGCTACGTCTAAAGATAGTTTGCCAGGATACAAACCATACATCCATATAAAAAATACTCTTGACGATACCGTAAAAGTATCGCCTCTAGTCCGAAAATTACTAGATATTAAATTTAGTAGAGCTAGTTTAGAAATTGAACATAACAACTCCTCTTGTATTAATGATATGTCTTTAGATAAGCTTGTTGACGCTTTACTGGAACAAACTTCTACGGAAAATGACAATACTTCTTTAAATACCAGTATGGCAGTACAAGTAGATGACAAAGAGCAGGAAAATGCTTTATTAAAAGAGGGACCATTGGATGTTCATTCAGAGGCTTCTTCAGATTCAGGCTTTAAAAGCACCAATGACAACTCACATCAATTAGATAATAATTTTCAATGCAAATGTAATAACTTGCCAGAGAATACCATCATCCAATTAAACGAAACTTATAATGAACGTGCTGTAGATGTTGCTAGAAAACGGTCTAGTGTGACTCCCGAGGAAGCTCAACAAGCGAAAAAGACAAAATTGGAGAGCGATTCTTACACATTAAAGAGACAACGATGTATCAGAAGAAAAAAGGCTGAAAATTTTAGGAAAAAGCTGAGCAGAATTAATGGTTCGGTCATTGAATCAGCTACAGTCTCTCAATTTTGGTCCACTCAAAAACAATTTGATTTTCCCAGCGACGAGGAATCGTTTCTTACCCCAGTTGGGGGAATTCAATTTGAAAATACCCCTTTAAGGGGTTGTTATTTGGAAAATAAAGATATAATATTGAACACTCCTTTGGCTGGCTATGACCCAAATTCAACCATAAGAAAATGTTTAAATTTTGAATCACCAATTGTAAGTGAATGCTCTAGTTTTGCGGACAGCACCAGGAAAACTATTGTAGATGTAAGAGGAAGTATGGATCTAAAAATTTTCAGTGACGATAATTGGATTTTTGTAAATGGTTTGTTAGAGTGTTTTTAAATAACTGTGAATTATTAATGTTTCTTATTTTCAGTGATAAGATGTAGTGACTTATATAGAGCGGATGGGGAAACAATAAACGCTTACGTTAAGGTGAGTAACCACTGAATTGAAAAAAAAAATCAAAATGTAGGGGGTTTAAAAATAAGTTAATTTACCGTGTAACGGAAGTGGTTCCTATTACACGCTTCTGATTGGAATATACACATATTCAAATTCACCACAAAAGACATCTGCCCACAAGACATATGGCCAGATGGATAATAAATATTAAAATTTGCGTTCTCCTTTGTACCGATTGGCTTGAAGACATAGAAATCGTTTATCTAAAATAAAAAAAACTGAATTTCATCAAAGAAACATTCCGTGATTTATTCAAGCCAGTTCTGGCAACACCCAGTTAAATTGTTGGCAAACATGCACCAACGGTATCGGATATCCAGACCTGTTGTGTCAATCATTCTGCTACGTTGACGGCAAAAGATATGCTGTCTCGTTTAATCACTCCTCTTTAGATACTTGCCAACATGTGCAGTTGTCAATGGCTTTAAATGAGATGACTAAGCGACACTCCTTTATCGTTTAATTCTTTGATTTCTAGTTAGATTAGCAGGATTTTTTTTCAAATTACATACGGTAAATAATAAAAGAGATATTTGTCCCGAACTACTTAACGATAAATACAACTTTAGGTATCTTAAAGTCTTTTGTGTTATGATAATTTTTTATTCGAAGTAAAGTTTAAAGATCGTTGATGAAAATTTGCAGGTCGCCATAAGTGACCGTTTGCTCAGCAGTAGAAGTAAGAAAAGGAATGCGGTCCTGCAACGCACCGCCGTCCAAAGCAACTCTTCAAGGCCAATCTTTAACCATACCTTCAAGTTCCCAATACTACCTGCGGACAACAGGAAAAAAGTACTTCTCGAGGTTTGGCATCGCGACAGGACCACTATGTGAGTATTCAAGTATGATATCGTATAAAGACGAGAGACAATAAATCTTAAATGAAATTTTTAATTGAAAGAAACGAATTTAACTTTTTTTCCTATTCCGCACTAACGAATAATTTTAGTTTTAAGTAGAATTAGCTATGTGCAAATGTGGCAACAACGCGGTTTGATTGCGCATTTCCTCACATCGATTTGGGAAAGCGCTATTCCTTTATAAGTTTCCTTTCCAACAGCTTCACAGAGCTCTTTCTTCGTACGTATTTTCCCGGATTCCTGCCGCGTAATCACGTGAAGGAAATTTCATGCAGGGTTAAAGTGCCGGTTGAAAGTAGAATCCAACGTTGTCTGATTGCAACTAAAAACTATGGGATTAAAATTGCTTTAGTTACTTTTAATATATTTTCAAATATTTTTTTTTCCAATTCACTTGATGACCTTTTCTTTTAATCTAAATATGTCTCGGTAGGTAGTAGGCATAGAAATTTTTTTTATTCTTTTTATTGGTTTATTTATTTATTCCACAAAAACTAAATAATTTGCAACCGATTTGGCAACACTGCCCCAGTTTTCCCAATCCGGGTCCACTAGATAGCCGACCTCCTGTCCTGTAAAACGTCCCGAATGACGTTATCCTGCGATGTCGCGTTTTTCACCCTATTACGAAACCGACATTAATTAAGTTTTACAGTACCACATACAGTGACAGTGCCTAATTTTAGAGATACAACTATTTTTTAAAATCAAGTGTATTTGAATTTTCTTCTGGAAAATAGATTATATTTCGTAACGTCGCAGTAGCGGGAACTTTTTCATAAAAATCTTTAAAAAGTGTTTAAATTTTCTAGAGAATCTTACCAGTAATAATGCGCTTTAAAATCGACGTGTTGCTTCACACGAGTTGAACTGAATTTGAAATTATCGGAAATCCTGAAGGTAAGAGAGACGCTCGAAATTGCGGAAATCTTGCAGGTTTTTGTTGTGAAAAAACTATCTGGTACATACATAATTTATTCTTGTGTTCTATACTGCAAGATTGCGCAGTGGGTTGCCTATGGGATTGTGATATTTCTTGTTATTAGAAATGAGCTTAAAAGCGTGAGTATTTTTTATTAAATTTGTGAAAATTTCATGTGAAATATGCAAATTTGTAATTTTATACATATATCATAAACAATTTATGAACAATATAAATTTTAGATACGAAAAACAGACATGAAATGTGTAAAAAAATGATAAAATCTTTAGACAAATATGATTTATCTATCAATGTTCCTGCAAAAATAAAATTTTTCAAATCCTTTATGAAACAAGACTCTGCATAAAATATTACGTAATCTGAGCGAAACTTGTTTCGAAATACGACGAGCCTACAAGATTTATGATTTATTTCGGAACAATGCGGAAATTCTCCTCGTTTCGTAATCGTCTTCCTCCATCCCTATAGAAGAGCATTAGGCAAATACTTCCCCGGATTTCCTCTAGATCTTATCTTCGATCTTACTTGATTAACTTTAAAGCAACTTTCTTAAAACTAATCATTTCTATATGTTGGCAAACGACATTTCAAAAACTACAATTTTGATGTCACGAGCTACCCTGTAGATATGACCGACAAGAAGTTTCGTGACGGATTTCCTTTAAATTTGTCATGGGAAATGACTAATGTAATTGGTCGTTATACATATATGTACATACATTTGTCCCAGATTTTTATTGAAAAGTTTAAACACGAAACCTTCACTCATTCATTTAATTTTCCAGTCATTTTTCAAGATTATTTTTAATTATAACGGCCGACGACAGTTCTTGTGCCGGTAGTAACCGATGTTGGCTCGTAGAAATGCCGTCCATTTTTAAACCCTTCTTAGCCGAAAAGAAAAAATACAGGTCAGACAAGGGCAAAACAACTTTTTTTCCATACAGGGCTTCTGTATGGTATGTCTGTCGATCCCCATTCGCAAGATATGATTTAGAATTTCAATGGGAAAGGGCTTTTTTTCACCACGTGGTTTAAAAAAAGTTTTTAATTATGTAACATCGTTCATAAGCGTTTTTCGTTTCAACCCCGTCATATACAATAACAAACCGTTTGTTACCCTTAAAAATTCGTTAATTTCTTTTGGCCCGACGTAATTGTTCCTCACTTTGACCCCGCGCACCATCATTAAAGTTATGTTTTAGCGGATGAAAATAAACATTTTACTCATGGTCGAATGATTTTTGAGATTATGATAAGAAACTGTCCTAATTTGTCCCCGTAAAAAAGCACTTAGAACTTCTCGTGGGACCCTTAACGATTTTATTTTCACAGTTTTTCCCTACGAGTCATCCTGTTTTTACTAAACCTTAAGGGATTTTTCTGCCAAACCGTTTATCATTTTCGAACACCCACACAAGAGTTAGTTATTCACACACCACCTTTAGAATTGCACATTTGGCAATTGGAAAACATGTTTATGGGCTAGGAAAGGTGGGTGAGCACTTCAATTGAGAGGAAAAATGGTTGTTTACTTTCGTATTAGGGTTAACCGAAGGATCAACATTATAATATTTTTGTCAAAAAAGGGTTTTACAGACAGAACGAAACGTATATCTGTAATTTTTGTTTGTTTATTGTGGATTCTTTTCTGTAGATTTTCTTCATTATTTAAGAGATGCTTAAATACCCAAAGGAAAAATTTCCTTTGGTGGCAGAGCAAAGCTCATATATCATTTTATCGTTACTCTAGAACTTCATGTCATCTAATAAAATCTAACTCTAATCTTCAACTAAAATAAAGATATGATGAAACTTGAATTTTTGGATGATCACCGTCGATGGGTCATTAATCTTCTTCTACTTTATAACTTTTACTTATAAAACTATAGAGTTATCCTGAACTGTTCTAAAAACTTGAAGGATAATTTCTTTTAGGATGTTACTAGTACGAGTGTGAGCTTTTCTAAACTTTGTTGTCATACATTTTTGAACTTTTTAGGAAAGTCGTGCTATTGAACGTTTTATGCAGTTTATAAAAGTAGTTATTCGTTATATTCAATTTATGTGAAAGCAATGGTAAAAATGCAATTGAGACTTTTAGCTCTAAATAACAATGAAATATCTTAATCAAACTAAAACTTTGAAAAAACAATTTTTCTTTCAATCGACACCGCACAACTGGTATACCTACTCAAGTATGCGAGTTTTACAATAGGGTAATATCGCATTAAATAATTTATTGTTACCGCTGAAGACCACTTAATGTTTCCCCAATATGAAATCCATACGTACCACAACCTCCAGACTGTACGATTTTGTAACGATACAGGACTGTGCACTAGAAATTTCCATTTCCATTTGATTACCATTGAAAAGTCGTATTATCACGACTACGGTCCTGTCGTTAGGACGTGATGGGATGTCAAGAGTCCCTTGAATTACAAAACGTGTTCTTTTGTTGCAGGACTAGCGAATTTCTGGGATGTATGTCTTTTGATGTGCAGGATGTGTGCAGCAAGGTAAGTGACATTGTCCTATTTTCCACGTAAATATATACATACGTACATACTTCAATCCAGAAGTGTTGAAATTGTAATCTATAAGCCAGCTGGAAACCGCTAATTAGCTCGCCTTAACACTGACACACCCTATTTTCCTTTTTTTTTATTAAAGTTTCCGGCGAAAAATAGTCGTTTTATGTACACAAACGATCGCGTGTCAACGGCAAATAAAACTCTATTTGTAATTTTATGAAATTTTCTGTTTCGAAATGTAATCAAAATGTTTATTTTTTTTCTATTTAACATACTTATTGAAGTAAAATTTTTGATATAATTTAGTGCATTTTGTAAAAATACAATACCTCCTATGGATTATAATACCTTGCATTGCAGGAGATAACCTGCAATGCAAGTGCCTATACTATTTTCTAGTGAATAGCTTGTGCGATATTTCAGATTTATTTTAGAATTTCAACAAAACAGAATCGATAGCTTTAACGTTTTCTGAAACAGTATTGTTTATAATAAAACCTTTTTGCCTAAATTTCATATGTTACACTTTCATAAAAAGAATCTTTAACTAAACTAATATTGAATTCTTTTAATATATGAACTGTAATAAAAATACGGAACGTGTTTTTGGCAAAGAAACGATCGTTTGTCAACATAAAATTTTAGATGTTTAAGGATAATAAAATACGTATTTCATGTTTGTTTACATGCTTGAATACGGTAAAATCGGGCCACACATAGTGAGTTTAGACATCGATAAACTAGAGCTACCTAGTCTGGAAAATGCTATAAAACTGGAAATTGTTTCCGATCTGTCCGAATGCGGAAATTAAAAGCCTGGACAATTAACCGTCCGCCGACGACATAACAACTGTTTCTGTAAAATATTCACAAAGTTATAAGACAGAAAATCGATGCACTACTAACTCGCCTGCATTTCAAACAGTTTATTAATATTTTATTTACAGGTTATTCATGGATCATACCGATTGCTTCCTCAAGCAGAAGGTCGTTTAGGCAATGTACCCATAACCAATGACTTGATAGGAAACGAAATTCACCTTCACCAGGACATGGAGGATCATAATCAGGAAGGTGGATGCGGTGAGAGTGTTATAGAAGAAATTCTCAATGTAGATGGTAGGGAAAACGAATTAAAAAGGTAAATAACAACGTAATTATTCTGTTAAATGAGAAATTTAATGGACTTGCTATTAAAAAGGTCTACAAATAAAGCGATTTTGAGTGAACAACAAAAGTATGCAGACGAACATTTGTTTCTTCGTTACTTGGAGCTGGATCCGATTGAAGGACCCGAAGCGATTCCTGCTGCATTGCAGAGAAAAGCTACAGGAAACAAATTTGGCCGGTAAGCAAACATGAATATATTTTATTATTTCCTGTTGATTTTGAACTAATTTCAGGACTCCGTTTACTCAAACTAAACAATTGTCGCGACCCCCAAAGTCAGGTTTTGGGTTTTCCGTAGTCTGGACGCATCCTCCTAGAATAGAGCGCGTGGAAAAAGGATTACCCGCAGAACGTGCCGGTATATTACCCGGCGACTACATAATCTTCGTGGACAAACACAACGTAGTCATGATGCCTGAAATCGATATCCTCAATCTTATTAGGTAAGCGAAAATTCCGTATCCCCATAGGAAAATCGATGCGACCGTTTGCGACTTCATTACCGATGATTTCGCGAACAAATTGAATGATTATAAGTTCTGAAAAGTTTCGTAAGTTTACACGAAAACGGACGCTTAAGAGTAAATTGAAATAATCTACTGGGAGGGTTGCACGAAACCGCAATTTTGCACGGTTCATTACGGCCCGAGCTTTCAATAATTCCACAGTATTAAAGCATTTTTTTATCAATTTAAAACGAGGTATGTGTAAATTTCAATGGGAATATATTTCCGGTTTCAAACAAAACCTTTAGTCATTGTTTATTAGAATGTTTATGGCTGTTCGTTCAGTCATTTATACATGCAATCCTCTACAGCTTCATCATTTCCAAATACAATTGGCCGAAGCTTTTTTCATTTTAAGATGATCAAGTAGTTCAAATTAATGGAAGGATGAAGAAATCTTTCCAAATTCAGTTTGATGTATATCTTTAGCTAGTTGAGTGGTTCAAGGACGAGAAGCGTTCTCATTAAGAAAAATGACACTTCCAATCGACTTTCTGAGTGAAAAGCAGGTTTAACTTTTTCGCCAAACAGTTGATAATAATATAATGGTTTGGTGCTCTGTCAAAAAAATTGTAAAATATTCATCTTTGCATCTCAAACACCCAGATTTTTCTGATATAAGTAGTATACCTATATGTATAAGCTATAAGAGAGTTACTCTGAAATATTCACCCTTCTTGCTCAACGCCCCATAGAAGCTTATTTACAATTTGAATTCTTTTGTTTTTACTTGAAAGAAAGCCAACTTAGAATCCACCTGGCTCACGACATCATGTTTTTCTAGACTTCAATTTCTCGGAGTAAAATTTTTTCAATATAATTAATGCTTATTTCCTGCATGTATGTATCTACACCTAGGTGAAGTTTAAAATTGTTAATCACTCATTGAACAACAGAACTTGCAATTATCTGTTCGGACAAGGCAATTAAAATAACAGTGACAATTCACAAGTTTCCCAAATGACTGATGCACTAATAATAAATGCTACATTGGATTTTCTCAATTACTCACCAAAATTCTAAGTGAAATTTGAACTTACCTCGTAAAAGACGTGTGTCTCTATAACATCAATTACGATTAGAATTTCTCAAACGAACAGAATGTCATCAAAACACTTTTCCTCTTTCAGATCATATGGGAATCAATTAACATTAGAAATATTTCGAAGAAATCCTTTTCGTAATGGTTCGGTACCAAGTGTCCATCAAAAGTCCACAACCATAGTGACTCCAAGTTCAATAAAAACTGACAGTAACATAAATATACCCAGCAGCACTGCGACGACAGCGATAAGAAGACCATCGACTGTGTGCTCGACCAATGCCACTTCTATCGATTATAGAAGACGAAAATTGAACCTTCCGCAAGTGACCTTCAGTTCGGAGGTTGGTGATGGGCTTATTGTTTAGACACTGTAATGTTGGTGCTATTTTGTACCATTTTTTCCTGTATAGTCTTTTCAAGTCAGCTGAATGGATTTTGCTTTAGGCCAGTAATTGCTTTGAAAATTATTATTTATTATTTAGCTAATTTTATGTATGTATGTTTATTTATTTAAGTTATATACGAAACACACAGTCAAATCGTGCATCATTTTTTTGTGTTTGAAACCAATTATTTTATGTTTATGTTAGCTGATATTTTATTTATGTTTTGTTAATAATTCCTTGCGTTTTGAATACACGTTTTTTTTTCATTTGGCATCTTTTTGTTTAATTTTTGTATTACGTCATTTTTTATTTGTTAATACCCTTTTTTTATTATGGCCAACAATTATACTGTTGGCCTAAAGCCAACGGTGCTTTAAATCCAATTAGATAGTGGCGTTCTAGAAAAAAAATATTACTCCAATTTTAGAAACCTTCAACGAATCCAGATGAAAGCAGAAAACGTGCCATTTATCAACTAATTGGTAAAGAGCAACAGTATGCAACTGCTCTTCAATTTGCCATCACTAGATTTGTGTCAGCGTTAGCAGAACGAAGAGACCTAATTACTTCTTCAGAGCATAAGACATTGTTTCAAAATTGCGAAGAGGTTATTCTTAGTTGAAGACAAATACAAATATTTTATTAAATTAGCTTCTTATGTAGCTCTTACGAATTACGGAAGATATTCTAGATCATTTGGTGCATGAAGATGGTGAAATGGATCCTAATATTCTAGTAAAGATATACAGGTGTAAATTACATGAATTCACAACAGCCTATAAAAAATATTGCATGGGAATTAAAAAGGCTGATTGCGTTTTGGCCAATAAAATGAAGAATAGCAATTCGGATTTTGTGAGGCAAGTTTTCTCAGTATGATTCAAATCCAAATTAATAAGTTTTGGTCAGGTTTATCCAGAGTCCAGCAATTCCACGTAGAAGACCTGATTTAACGGTTTTTATTCATAAACCTTTGGAACACTACAGGGAAGTACTTAAAATACTTATGGCCATTCAAAGCCATACTCCATCGAAACATGAGGATTCTGCTGTGATAAATCAAATTGTACATGAAATGCAGGTAGCACATGTGAAACATTTTATTGTTCTTGTCACAAATAGATCATCAATCTTCTTTGGTTAGGTGACATACAAAGAAATAACTTCTGCAGTTGGATTGATGGAACCCTGTGGTGAAGGAAGGCCACTATTATGTGTGCAAGATTTGGAAAATCGATTGGTTTTTACCAAATGCAAGGTAATTAAGGCAAATTTTCGATGGTAAAAAAAGGTTTTGATGTCTTTTTAGCCATTCGTTCTAAATAAACCAGGACGTCAATGGATTTTCGGTGGGGATTTAAGCAGAATTGATGGAAGAAACGTTCGACAATATTGGACTTTACTATTTAACGACCTGATTTTATTTGCCAAAGCTTCGAGGGACAGAGTACTATTTATCACCGAAGACCCATTACCTTTAGCTCATATTACAGATATGTTTTTTAACATTAGAAAAAAAGGTGAGCTCTACGTTGAATATGTACTAAATTCTTCTACTGTTCAATAAAGGAGTTACAGATACCGAATTTAGGATAATTGTAAATCCTGAGGGAAACAAAGAGGCCTCTAGTCCGATCATTCATTGCGGTCCTGACCTAACTAGAACTCCAAAAAAGAATTCGAATAAGAAAACTGTGATCCTGCGCGCGCCTACGACTGAACTTAAGGCCGTGTGGCAAAATCTTCTACAAAGACAAATGTAAGTTTTTCTTTCAAAGTTCTCGTGTTAATATCCCTTTTTAGACTTTAGTTAGAAGTTGTTTAATAGGTTTTAACTTAAATATTTCGATAGAATTAAACAAATTTTCTTACTTAAAGCTCTATATGTAGTTCTTTAGAGTTCAGGAATAACTAGAGCCATGTTATCTAAAAAATTTAATCGAGATATAGATAATAGATATTTTTGCATTTGCCTACGCAGCTTCCAATTAAATTCAGGCATGGACGGCAGTTCACCTAGCTCACCGATGGAGTCGCCAGAAGTGCCGATCAATTCCTCCGTGGGTACTTTGCAGTCAGTCGAAACCAGCTCAATCCGACGTCAGGTGCGTCTACTACATGGCAACTTCGCCTTTTTTGATACCTCGGAAACACAGCCTAATCAAATAAACACCCCTTATGAATCCCCCATCCTCCCTAAACAGCATAAGATTTTGACAAGGTCCACCAGGGTACGAATATCTTCCGACGAAGTCGAAAGTCTTTTTAGCATGTCTCCAACTCCTGAGGAAAACTTTCACAAAGTGGATTCCGTTAAATCTACTCAGAATGTTAACCCTAGTTCAGTGACACAGTTGTCTTGTAAAAAGTCTACAAAGTTTGTTTCTTCGAATAAAAGTTCAGAAACTCCCAGTACATTCGACTCTTCTTCATTTTATAATAGAAGTCCGAGCGATGACGTGTTTATTTCTGAAGAAGCTCCTAAGTTTTCTCTAGGTGAAGCACCGAGTCCTAGTGCAATTTTAACCCCGAGTACAGAAATATCTGATGATTCCGATGAACGTTATGACAAAGTGTTTGATCTGGGTGACGATATTTGGGATATTAGCCAATTTGATTATGATTTGAGCAGTTTAAATATAGATGGCATGTCTCAGCTCAGTGATAAAACTCCACATACTGAAGAATTTTAGTTGATAATTGTTAAATTTCATTCGCCAATTCGTCCAAGAATCTTCTAACCAGATTTGAATGTTTTTGTTGTCAAATTCTTTAGTCCTTGTATCCAAAAATTCCTGTTTATTCGTTCCCTCCTCGAAACAAATTTAGCTAAATACTGTTAAGTTTTTAAAAATTAACGTTTATATGACCAACAAAACCACTATTTAACATCAAATTTTGTCTTCCAGAGTTCAAATACCTATTCAATAATGTGTTTGGTCATGTACCCTGTTAGAGTTATGTTGATTTTAGAGAAAAAATTCATCTATTTATTGTTACAGAGACTGTATTATATTTGCAAATAAATGCTTTAAGTTTTTAAACTCGCTTTTTAATTACAAATTTTAGTTTTCTTTTCCAATTTTCTTTAATAGCAAATTCAAGTTCGAGCATGTATTTACAAAAAAAAATTAAATTTAGAAAATTCTAGTTATAGATGCAAATAGATTTTTTTATTAGTTTTGCAGCAAAATAATTTTTAAAAGACACATTCAGAAATTTAATAAAAAGCCAGTCATTCTCAATTTCATTGAGAACTATAATACGCTTTTAATAGCCACCCTTTTTTAGTCCCAATTTCTAGCCAATGATTATGGCAGAAACAACAACGAGCATCTGGATTCCGATTTCCAAGATGTAAAGAAGCAGTTGGAAACGTTGATAGAACACAAGTGTAAACTAATGGGAAAAAGTAGCCTTAATGGAAAATGCAATGCAATTCATTTAGAACAGTGGATGAAAGGACAATTGGATAATGAAGAAACTACCAGTCATTTTCTTGACACAATGGATGAAGTTTGGACCGAGGAAAAGCTGAAGAAACGGAGTGAGGAGTTGCATCTGATTAATTTAAATAGTAAAAACACTAGAGTACAAATGATACAATTATTTTATATCACTTTATAGGTAATATTGGTGAATCTTGTAAATCTAATAAGATAAATGACCGTGGTTGTGAAGAAACTGTGTTTTCTAGTGATCAAGAGGAGCAAAGTCCGTCCAAAAGTACCACAACAGAAAGTCAGGTGGAAATACAAATTTTGTTAAGGATTTAAGTGATGATTGACAATTAAAATTTTCAGGTGACAGTTCGATCCAGTCCACTAGTATCTGAACCCGTCCCTGTTTGCCGTCAATGTCACAAAAATTGCCTTTCCAATGTCCTAGCAAATAATAACAAAATCAATCAAACTCATTTTAACGATTGTAGACAAAATGAATCGAGCAAAAATTGCAATGAACAAGAAATAATAAATGACTCTACTAAAACCAATGATTGGCAAGGATTTCTTTTATTAGGTCTGGATTGTTTTTTACAATTAGTTCATTTTGCCTTAATTACTGCTTTCAGGCGTTTGTTCCAATCCTGTAGCTAGTCTATTAACATATGATCCATTCAGAGTTCAACCTCAAGCCCCCAAAATATCTGTTGCTCCGCCGAGTCCAGAAAACTCAACAAAAAACTGTGTCTGCTTAAATAATGAAAATTGTAATACAAAGGTAAATTGAACACAAATCTTTCAGTTTCAGGAAATTTGAAATCTTCATTTAAAGATACGCGAGTCTACAATTATTCATGAGCCCGACATTTCACCAGACGATTCGCCGCTGGCGGAAGATCATCCATATCATTCTTTAAGTAGTTCAGCTCAAACACTTAGACGGTTTGGAACAGTTTCTAGCCTAGAACGTTGTGGATCAGAACAACAAGATGATAACCTTGAAATATATGATGAAAATCATTATTCTTCAGAAGGTAAAAGTCTAACTAAAGTTAAATAATTTATTTTTTTACACTTTTGATTATAGAGAGTGAGTGTTTCGAGGATGAGTGCCTAGGTATTGACAATAGAGCTTTTACCAATTCTTCTACTATAAGTTGGACAACACGGGCTAGTAAATTTGTTGCTGAAAAAATGGCTTTCTTTGACTATAGGAATGGAGGTGGAATTTTCGATAGGTGAGTACTTTTTCTTAAAATAATTGTAATGCATCCCTTGATTAATTTTTTTAATTAGGTACGTGAAGACTCCAGAACCCGATATAAATGGTGAAGAAGCTCAAGAAGAAGAAACTTCTGGAGGAACATCCGGTGAAGAAATCTGGGGTACACCAACAAGTGGCGGAGACTTGGATGATTCTCTTCGTTCTCCAAATTCTCCAAATTTAGATGGAAAATTTTCGGTTAGAGTTTTAATTCAAGGAAGATTGCATGGAAAAAATTGCATGACCGCCACGCTTTGTTTCAATTGAAATTTGTATTTTAAAATTTTTTAATTTAAGCTTTGCTTTGAGGTACGTAATTTTTTTAATTTTAAAAATCGTAATAAATAAAACAATACGAAACCACAAATTTTGCTATTATGTAGCCAAACAATGAATTATATACCGATGAAAATTTGGATGATACTGAAATAATGATGGACGAACTGCTAATGACACCACCAATTACCGGCGCCATCCTTAGAGGTCTTCTTCCACGTAGAACTCTGGAACCCCTCATAGAAGAAGACTTTTCAGATACTACTTCTTCCTCTTCATCATCAGAACCTACATCTCCACACTCAGGATCTTCAGAACAGGTAGATATTTTAATGAGTGAACATTCACGTAAAAAACAGCAAAGCCTGATTGTAATTTTCACTGCCTTAAGTTGAAAACTATTTTGACTTTTCCTTCTGCGGGCAGGACAACCAAAGTGGAAGTGCTGCTGACACATGTTCTCCCGATGTTGTCGATTGCGTAGCAAACGAACCATTCGTTTCTATCGCTCCAAGTCGAATCAAAGAGATAGAAATGGTCGAAAAATGTGCTACCACTGTGCCAGAATTGTGCCACACAGTGTCCGATGGCTCAGAGTCAGAATCATTTGTTTCAAGAAATAAAGGAGAAGACGTACGAAGGAGACGAACGTACGTTTCAAATATGCACTACTTTTTTTGATTAGCGCTGACGTTTATAGAATGTTGCGCAGAAGTAAATGCTTCTCAGATGGTGCCTCATTGTCTGAACATGCCTCGGTCGGAGAGCTACAGGAAGATAGTAGAAGCAGCAGAAGACGCCCTCTTGGAAACTACAGATAAAAATGTGGTGGAAAACTTAGTCGATCCAGCCGGTTTATTCCAGAACTTCAAGCCGGCCGCTAAGTTTGTAAACATCGAACGGGTGCAGCGCAATAACAGTGTTAGAATGTAAGTGAAATTTGTTTATTCTTGCACCTAGCTTGTTCGTTTCTAGTATAGTTTCGTAGATTTGAGTTCTTCAATATTAGAAGATTAGAACGCAGGATTTACAATGAAACGTTTGAAGAAAACCGCCAACCTATGGCCAGTTTTAGTAACAGTGATGAAGTTTGTGATATTTCTGTTTCGCCAAGAAAAAGTTTACCCAAAAGCCTAAATGTAATAGATATTTTTATTTGTCATCGCATTGGAATTTTATTTATTTAATTTCCTTTTCTTAGGATAACAGGAATGGTAGATTTTGGAGACAATTAAGCAGAAGACGTACTATAGAGAAACCCCCAAATCCGGCCTAGTATTCAATTCTCACAGTACTTTAGAACCAAGGACTTATACCACAGTGACTAGTTAGATTTAACAATTATTAACTACTGTTCAATTAACACTAAATTACTTAAATGTAAGGAAAAGCTAGAAGTGCCGTGTGTTAATTCTAACTCTAAAAATGACATAGTGTCTATTCCTAGTTATTTAAAAAATTTGTAACTAACAATAGGTTAAAATTCGAACGAATTGTTAGGATAATAAAATGATTGATTGTATTTTAACATCTCTCGTAAATGAAACGAACAGCACCCCGACCAAAAGCTTCAATACACGAAAAAAATGTGTTTCCTTTGTAATTTTATGTAAGTATTTGTGCCAATTTAATTGCGTCAAAATACTATTTATTTCAAGTAAACGTTCTGAAACTCACTCTCTATAAGCTTCAAAGTTGGAATCAAAATAAGAAAAAATATTTAGGTAGGTAATTTCGTCAAGTTTTACAATGGTGCTAAAATATATAGTTTTAGTCGATTAATAATAAAACTCAAAATTGTTTTCTTTTTTTTTCTGTTATTTGTTGTTGAATTGCTATACTTGTTTGGCCATTAAAAGTGTTTCGATATGGAATTCTTAGTCAAATGGTATGAACGGTATGGTGCCTTTTAAATTAAGTACAGGCATTCATTCATCTCTAATTAATGTAGAAATTCAATATTTAATATACATTTTTGAACAAAATTAGAGAAAACTTTAGTTTTTTTTATTTTAGATGGCGATCACAACCTAAATATTGATTTTGAACACGATAGAGAACATAGACCTGGATAGAGTCATTTGCCTTTTGCTTTACAACAGTCATTCATATTTTATTTTTTTAGTTTCATTTTCAAATAAAATTTGGCGACTTCCTAACAGTTTTTCTCATTCGGAGCTACATCTGGAGAATATGGAGGCTGTTCAAATAAATGTAACATAGATTGCGTTATCAGTGTTGATTTTGAAAATGGTTCTATGGCCAACATTTTCTACAAATTGCAACATTTTTTTACCGATTCGAATACGGCTGCTTTTTGAACTTTGGTCAGTTAGCAGAAATGTTTACCTATTTAACGTTAATGAAAATAAGAAAAAACAAAATATTAAAAAAAATTAATTAATGATGGATTCACACTCCCATCCCCTATTAATTTTACTCTCCTACACCCTTTGTAGGGTTGATTCCAATAACTGGTCGATGTTTTTTTGGGACTGAAGCAACCTGTAATTTTTATCGAAAAGTTTTCAGTGCCTATGGAGAATTCTTTAGGTTTCTTAATCTTCTTTCCATAATGTCCCACAAATGCTTAATGAGTGAAAGTTCAGGAAATTACGTGGCCATGGCAAGAGAATGGCATCAGCATTTGCCATTGTTTAGAGACCGGTTCTTAAATGGGTTAAGAGAAACTCTTGCTACGGTAGGATTGGCATTATCCTGCTGGAAAAATGAATTTTAGAATCCAATTTTCCAGTAGGAAGATTGACCTACCGACCAAAACCAGACTGTTTTAATTCAGAAAAAAACGATTCCAGTATGCGTTCAGCCTAATCGTTCTCTGTGATAAAAATAAGATGTTTTTTCTAAACTGACTTGAAAATTGAAGAAAAACATAATATTATGTACGCAAACCTACTTTAAGCTTCAGCAATTCCTTTGGAGCAATTAAAAGTCAAATGACCCACATATTCTCATCATTCGGTTTGACCTCACCTTTGACAAGGAATTTTAGATTATTGCCAAAAATGCTGGTCTCCCACTATCTAAAAACGCCAACCGTTAAAATAGCATATTTTTAGTGTTCCTCCTAATTATAACTCCAATCCTTCCAGCACCGTATTTTCATGCCCATATATATAGGAATGAAAAAAAAACTCTTTTGAATTGCATCAGAAGTCAAATTTATGTAAAATTAAAAAAAGTATATTGATGATTTTCTATTTTAGAAAAATGAATTTGAATATGCGTTTAAAAATATTTAGGAATTTAGCAATTCCGATCCTGTTAAATGACGCCGACGCTTCAAACGCCGCAAAAAGCATCTACCCGGGATGGTTTCAGTTTCAGGCTGAGCGTCGTAACAGCGCCATCTGCCTCCATAAAACTCGATCCTATCTTTACCTCAGGCTCCACTTCTGGTTTTTACTGCAGAAGCTAGACACCAAGAAACACACCAGGCAAAATGGTAAGTGTAAAATTATTTTTTCTGTTTGAATGTCTAGTGTTGTTAGCTTTTCTAAACCTAAAGTTTTAGTTGTTGTATATTACAGAGTGAAATTTTGTTTTAAAAACTATAATTCCTACTGAAATTTGGTGATTTTAAAAATTCTTTCAGTTATTTTCTGCTGGCAAATTGCCCAATTAGAGGCGCCTCATCGTGATAGTTCTAAAGTAGTTTATTGTGCGCAGGAATCGGGTTGAGTGGTTACGCAAGTGAATCTGAGTCCTTTTTTAGAGATTGATTGAGATGAAATTTCCGCTCGTCCAATTAGTGTCAGCATTTTGAATGGATTAAGTTAAAACGCGAAACTACGATGAGGGAAAATATTTAACGTTAAAAACAGCTGGTGTTTGTTCGTTCGTTCACTTCACCTAATTATAATAAATACTATTATGTCAAGCATTGAGCCATTAAAAACGTCACCCATTAAAATATATGAGCAATGTCGCATCCAAAACTCAATGCCAACAATGTCCCCCTTGATCACTTGTTTGCAAATTTCCATCAAAACTTGCGTGTTTCCCGTCAGATCTCTTAACAGAAAATACGGTGTTCAAAAAATTGATCATGGCAACATATGCTGAAGTGCTAGATCGAAAAGAATCCGTGGTGGATATATCGAGTGATCTTCAGGAGTTCATTAAAAGAGTGGCCGCTGAAGTGGACGAATCCCCATCCAGAAGTTTTACAAGCCCCCAGGTGCCCCTACCAAAGATTACCATAGGGGAACCGGTTTACGTCAAAGCTGTGAAATATTGGAAACGCAAAGTCTACAAATCGAAAATAGTACTGACCCTATATAAGTCAATTTACGCAATAATTTTTTTCTAGACGATTTTTAGGTGGTTTTTCAAAGGGCCGAGAGGTACTTGTAAATTGTTTTTGGCCTGTATCTACATTTTCTTGTAATTAGTACCCTTTGTGCTCGTTTCATTTTTTGTTGCTTTTTATGTCTTTTAACTTGAACCGACATGCCTTCTACGGCAAAATGCAATTTTTTTTCTGGATCGCAGCCAATCTTCGGCTTGTTTATGAAATTATATATCATTCCATTTTCCAGTGGCAAGACTATTTTAAATGTGCCTACGCAGAAATTTTCACGTTTTCTTATCGTATTTTTGGATTTTTTCACAATTAGTCAGGCTGGTAATTAAAAAATAACATTGTGTAACTGGTTTTAGAAATCATGGAAATTTACTCTGGTCCAAATAAACAAATGTTGTTTTTACATGTTTCCTAATTTGTCTGTGTCTCTTATTTTGATTAACTGTTTCGTCTAAATTAACATTTTATGTCTAAATTTTATTGATTTTTCGGATTCATTATTAATTTTTTTTTTAATATTTTTAGGCAGACTTGAGNTATTAATTTTTTTTTTAATTATTTTTAGGCAGACTTGAGCGCAAGGGATGTTGAAAGTAAGTATTACTCATCAAACTAGAATTCATTTTAAAATTTGACATACGAAGTTCAAATATTCACATGAATGACTGCAATATTTCTCTTTAAAATATTTTTTTCTAAGAATTAAATTCAAAAATGAAAATCGAGGATCTAAAATTACACACTGAACTGTGCATATAAGGGTACCTGAACATCCAAATGGACTCGTTCGGCTGAGACCTAATAATAGACTCGAGAAAGAAGACTTGGCCGAGAATAGCTTTTGGCAGTTGTATTTGTTGGAGATTCGTCATAGTAACCTAGATAGTGCCGAGGCACGATTAAAAAATTTTGAAATGGCCATGATCCGGTCCTGGATTTACTATAAATGGTCTTTATATTCTTATTATTTAAAGAAATTATTTCAATTTATCAGGGGCGAACTTTGTCTTCTCCATCTACGACTTTGAAGGAAATGGCACCGTTGATGCTGTCAATCTTGGAGACATGCTTCGTGCTCTGAACTTGAACCCAACCTTGGCCACAGTTGAAAAATTGGGTGGAACCAAAAAGAAGAGTAATAATAAAAAAAATAATATGTAATTTTAATATATTATTATTGAAAAAATTTTTAGATGAAAAGAAATTGAAAGTCGATGAATTCTTGCCAATTTTCAGCCAGGTAAAGAAAGATAAGGAACAGGGTAACTTTGACGACTTTCTTGAATGCTTGAAACTCTATGACAAAGAAGAAAATGGCAAAATGATGGCTGCTGAACTTGCACACACCCTTCTTTCCCTTGGTTAGTTTAATTAACCAGTATGTGTAGTAAAAAATATGACTTTGTTTTTATTTAATTCTAGGTGAGAGGTTATCTGATGCTGAAACTGACCAAGTTTTGGCTGATTGCATGGACAAAGAAGATGACGAAGGATTCATCCCTTACGAACGTAAGTCACCCTTATTTTTAATTAGTAAGTTTTCAAATATATAACGGCGGATAGTGTATTGATTGCACGAAATAATATATAGTTTCATACGTATTTTTCTCTAATAATTTCAGCATTCCTTAGAAAGATGATGGCGTAAGAAGCTAATTTTAGATTTTTTATATTTTAAGTAAGTAGATTTTTTTCCGTGCGTTGTGCAGCAGCTTCAGGATGGCCACGCTTTATTGTTTTATCAACGCTCAAAGCTTTTT
The DNA here is from genome assembly GCA_013372445.1 of Hypothenemus hampei. Lineage (NCBI taxonomy): Eukaryota > Metazoa > Arthropoda > Insecta > Coleoptera > Curculionidae > Hypothenemus > Hypothenemus hampei. The sequence continues at coordinate 49,202 of JABRWK010000055.1, forward strand.
TTAGCAGCTTGTTATAATGCCTGTTTTTTTAATGTTTATATGAGGTCTTTAATTGTTTTTCCTTTCTTTTAGTTACCTGAATGTGCTGCTGAAAATCGCTCTTTTCAACATTCAACTCTTCACCTAGAAGTCCAGCACCAAAAAGGACATAACATCCGTTCCGATATCATCAATGACACTGCCCAAATATCCAATGGCATTCTATTTGTATTTCAGAAAACATCTGTATTTTGCTTCAACTGTAACGTACAACTTTCTTGTTGTTCTTTATTAAATTTTAACTTATTTTATCAGTTATTATTGTCATAAAATATAATGTGAAAATTCCAATTCCAATTTATTATTTCTATTGTGGCAAATTACATTACATGGAATTTAAGAAAACTTTTAAAAGCACATTAATCTTTCTGACACTCTTTTTCTAAGTTATTTGCCGACAGAATAGTTTCTTCCTTATCGCTTTTCTTTTTCTTTTTAAAAAAATTGGCTAGTTTTCCACCAACATACCATTTCTTCTTCTTAAAATTCGTGGCCTCCCTCTTAAGAGTTCTACATTTTTCTAAAAATACAGCTTTAGCATTACCTCCACTAATCGCAGGAAGAGTCATTCTTTTAAGCTCTCCGTAGTCAATAGAATCGTCTTTGGAGAGACTCAACTCCTCCATATCCTCGTATTGAAATGGTGTGGAAGCCAATATTTCGTGAGAAACAATATGGCGTAACCCTACTTCTTCAGGTACCTTTCCGCTGTTACTTTTGAAAGGAAGATCGGTAGGTTGAACACAATCCAGATCAATTACCTATTGAATCTATGTCATTTCAAAGAATCAAATGAAAATAGTCATACTAAACCTCGACTATTTTCTCAACTTCCTTTTTTTTTCTTGAAGAGCAATTTTACTGTCACTCATAATAATTTTAGCAATAGCTTGTTTGGAATTCTTTACTAAATCCATAAGTCGATTTTTTTTCTCTACCGGTGGATGTTGAATGATAGTTTCTTCTATTTCTAAGGCTTCATTGCTTCTTTGATCTCCCGTTCCTAAATTTAGTTTTAGTTTAGCAAACTTTAACTGAAATTCTATTTTCTTCCTACCTGTTAATGGGGCTGCAGATTTTTCCTTAGTATCCTTTATAGGTTTTCCTATAAGTGTTTCAATTGGAATTTTTTCCAATACGCTTAACGGGCTGGAATTGGACCGGACACTCGCAACGTCAACAGCATTATTAACAATTTCCAATAATGTGCTTTTTGCAATTGCCTTGGAAGCTCTAGTATCGCTTTTAATGGAATTTTTCAGTTTTCCATCACCCGTTCCCACAACTTCACAATCAACCGTAGACATTGTCTGATTTCTTTAAAATAAGGACGTCGAAAAATATTGACTGACAAAACCAACAATACCTTTGGTCTGGTGGTAATACATTTTGACGCTTGATAGGAAATTGTTGCAGTGCAAAATATCTAATGTATCTAGGCCTAGAATTTTCAGGATGATTCGCCGGAAAAAAGGCGAAAATGTTAAAGCATAAATCGAAACCTCGAAAACATGACGAAATAAGGTGCCAAAAATCACATTACACTAATGTTAATAAAGTCGGTGTTGTGCCATCTAAAAATTTGGAGCTCTCTTTAGAAGTAGAAGTTGATGACGAGGTAAAACTTAACATGTACCTAGTAATAGGCTTGAAATATGACTAATTCTTTAGGTACGCAGTATTATTAGAAATCCGGATAGGTGTCAATCAGCTCTTTTGGATGTTACAGTGATTAAACCTAGGGGCTTAAATGACTATACAACAAACACTCAAACTCTAAAAAGTAATCAAGTTAAGATGCTGCTTGGTTCAATGAACTTAGGAGATGCGGACAAACAAATTCTAATGGAAAAGTTATTTGGGACCGAATTTACAACGAAAGACTCAAAAAAAAAGGATATTGAAAATACTAGTTTATCATCCAAGTGCAAACACTCTTCAGCGAAATACGAAAAACAATCCATTTTAACGGATAAAAGAAATTCTACAATACTTTACAACAATTATCAACATCAACAAGCATATGAAAGAAATTATCCTGCACTGTCAAAAGTCCAGCATATATACACCAGTCCCCGTACAATGGACAACATTCGAACGATGTTTGAGTGTCAGAATAAACATAAAGACGAGGCAGGAACTCATAAAGTGGACCAACCATGTCTTTGTCAAAATTGTGCGATCGTGGGAATTTTATCGGATTCTCAAAAGAAACCTTTTGCTACTGAAACAATACCGATTCCTCTGGAAGAAAAAGAATCGCGCATACGCAGACCATCAAGAAAGAAATCTGTTAGTGAGATATAATAAAAGAAAAATAACGTATTCATGTTAATTTTAGGTGAGTTTTAAACATATAGAAGATCTGTCTTCGTCAAGCAAGTCTCAGGATCAGTGCCAGGCAATTTTCAAACTGCTCTCAGTAAGAATAAGCGAGCTGGAAAAACGGATATTACAGCAAGAGCAAAAAGCAGTACCGAAAGATTATTTTAAGAAAATTATTACAAAGCTGGTGAACCACCTTTCGAAATTAACACAGTATACGACGGAAGAGAGAATTGCAGTAAGAGGCATATTAAATTTGAAATATTTTAGAAATATAATCTTAATTATTCCAGACAAATTCCCAAAGAGACCGGGACAGGGACAGAGACCTATTGGCCCCACATACAAAATTGAAACCAAGCGACAAAAACAAATACTACGTTAATCCAGTCCTGGTGGAAAACACATATAAAGTCCAAGCGGAAAAGGATTACGAACCAAAGCCGTGTTCTTCTGCTGAACCCTCTCGAGGTGAAAGTATTTGGAAGTGGGGCGAGGACTTCTTGACAACTGGAAAGGATTTGAAGGACAAGGTGGTGGTTCTACTTGAAGATACTCTAAGGAATTTGAGAAAGACTTTTGAAAAAACAGCGAATCAACAGTGAGTTTAAATTTATCTAGAAATTTATTAATTTCAATTCATAATTTTCAGTGACCAAGACGAAATTCAGACGATTGTAGATGAATTATCGCAAAATCTTAATAGAACTGTAAAAGTTTGTTCACCTAGAAGGAAACAGGATAAAGAAATAGGTTCAAGAACAACAAGATCGAAAAATAATATTTATTTACCAAGTGTTCCTAATAACACCAGACTGAAACAAAATGATGAGAAATCAGGGAAACCGTCTCTAATTCCAAGATACAAAAGGAAAACTGGTAAGTGTTGGCAACTGTGGATTTTAAAAATGTTTTCTTAAGCGAACGGAAACGGCTTGAGTATGATTTATGTGTAAAAAGCAATTTTCCTTTTAACTAAAAATAATAAATCGTATTTTTAACTGAATAATGGAAGGCCCCGACATCAATGTGGAATACGTCAATCCACGAGTAAAGAGGTGGCAAGTAGAAGAATCCTCAGGGTCTTTTAAAATTGACTCCAGTGATTATGACTCGCATCGGGAAACCATGACTGAAGTTAGAAAAAATCGATGTAAGTAGTGAATGTAAAATATCATGTTCAAATAATTCATTACTTTATAGATCGTAGCGAGTTTAAGAGGGTGCTCGAAAACACTAAGACTGCCGACAAGTTCAAACTTTGGCAAAGCATTTGGAATCAAGCATTGGAGAATCGACAAACTAAAGCAGATACTGTAGTTATTCAAATTCCAGATCCGAAAGATAATTTACGTCAGAAAATGATTCACTTGGAGTACACCATTGGCGAATTGGAAAAATTATTACTTAATGATCATAATAATTGTCAAAATTCGTTGTAACAATTTTTTTTTGGTGTGTTAAATTGTGTAATTTTTTTTCTATTTATAAGTACATGTATAGGTGTTTGATTAATATATTTTAACGGTTTTAGATGTCGATTTTAAACTTTAATTCACCATTTTGGCAGGATTTAATTCCGAAATAAAAACTATAAACTATAAAAATATTAAAAATAAAACAATTTTTTTACATTTTAAAAAACATAATAAAACGTTAGTCCAATATACAGGATGAGTTATAATTAGTGGGCTAAACAACAAACTTCAGAAATGGATTCTGTATTTAAAAATAGCGTGAGTTTGTTATTGACACCATAGTCCAGGAATGCTTCATTGTAAAGATACAGGGTGTTAAAGGTTTACTTCAAAAATTGATTATTGGATAATATATTCAAAAATTAAATGATAGGATTACCCATTGTCGAGTTGTTATCATTGAAATATCAATGACATTCTAGCGTCATCTAATTGTTTAAATCCTCGCATAGTATTTGTGAAATAAATCGGCGAAATGCACGTATATCGTTTTTATTTTTTACTCGAAAACTACGAGGTTTGACAAAGAAATATTAAGAGAGCATTTTTCTTCTAAATTGAAAGAGAATTCTAAAAATAATTTTTATGTTGAGAAAAACTAAAGGTGTGTCATTTTTTTTTTGTAAAATTCTGCTAAGATGTGGCCGTATGCACACCAGTGGTGAAACTAAAATGGTTGGTTATATGTAAAAAAAATCGTCATATTTAATTGTCAAAAAGTGTAAAATGTCATTTAAATATTTCAATTATTTTTGCAGATATTAATAAATTGAAATTTTTTAAATAAATCTTTAACACCTTATATTTTCGTAACGAAACATTTCCGAATTGTAGTTTCAATAACAAACTAACACTATTTTTGAACAAAGAATCCAGTTCTGAAGTTTGGTCCACTAATTATGACTCATCCTGTATAAAAAATTTTTAAACATTACTAGATCGCTTCATTTGTTCATTTCCTTCATAATTTATTTTTCCTTTCAAACACATTTTGTTCGATCAAATTAGTTTCATTGGAACTTTCCTCACTGGAATTGATTGTCAATTTTCTAGACGCATCTTCATATCCCATTTCAGTGATTATTTTCCGCATCTCATTCTACGTGCCAGTAGTCTAAGATTTCTACAATTGCAACGAATATCCCTACGGAATCGACTCAGCAAACCTATAATTGGCTTCAATAAAAGAACTTTCTACCACAAACACATGTCTGAAATACGTAATAGACTTGTAATGAATATAAAAAATATGTAAAACTCATGAAATTCATACTTACTACTGAAGAGTTTCAATGTTTTGCTTGGAATATTCCGATTTGCTCCCAGAAAAGAAAAACATGAACTCAGAATTTAATGGAACATTTGCCAACCACTCTTTTAAAGCCTTCTCGGTGTAACTGAAAATGCATTTCAGATATGTAAAGTAGGATCCATCCACGGTATGAAAACAACCTTTTGGAATCTCTATAGTTGATAATCGATCGTTCAAAAGTCTTCATCAGGATTTTGAAGATTTATATTTAACTCTATTGGGAACCTTAAACAAATTATCGTTTTTGTTTTTTAAAATGTAGAAACTTACTTATCTCTTGCGATTTAATAGTATTTTCAGCCGTTGGAAATTTCCCCCCCATCATCAAAAACGAATTTTTTTAATAACAAGCTTGTCATTTTTCCGATCATGTTTCAATTGATATTCTACAAGATAAGTGGTTTTTCCCTTTTTCATGAACCTGTCGTGACTTTCGTAAATTGTTTCTGGTGGTTTTTATATAAATTTAAAGCAAAGTTTTACATATTAAGAGATTTTATCATAAGAAGAGAGATACTTTATGTTAAGAAAGAGAGATTTTATCCTAAGGATAATATTGTAGTAACTTCCACATCCAGTTACAAAGTTTCCGTAAGTTACTACGAATTCTAGACCTCAGTCGTGCCTATGTAAAGTTTTTTTTAATTACTTTTTAACAGAAATAAATAAAGTGAAACTTACTACGTTCCGAATTTTCTGAAATTAAAACTTAACATTGTACAGTGTGTTAATTAAGTACGTAGACAAACTTTAAGAGGTGAATCTTTCAAGAATTTTAAGATAAAAAGTTTATATTAACATGGGTCTGCGGCGGCTAAATTCGCGAGATACAAAGTGTACCTACAAATTAAAATTCTAATTTCTTTTTTTCTATACATATTTTTGGACAATAACGCAGCAATCTGACGGACCGGAAAAATTCATATTGAGAAACCCAAATATTTACTTAGTTTTTAATGTTAAGACGGATTGATGGAAGAGGATACGGAAAGCGGTGATCACTTTCAACAATTATTGTAAATATTATTAGTTTATTATTAGTAGTACTATTTAATTTTGTTATTTTCATAGTTCAAACTTCAAACTCATTCTTTTCCATAAATTAAAGGAAAATTTTTAATTTGTACACCCTGTATCTTGAGAGCTTAGTTGTTGCGGACCCATGTTAATATGAACTTTTTATCTTAAATTTCTTCAAAGATTCATCCCTTAAAGTTTGCCTACATACTTACTTAACACTTTGCATGTATATTACATTTTTTTTGTCATCATCTGTTAAAGTTTTGCTCAAATACTGGTTCATTATAATGTTTTTTCGAAGTTTTTTTTCCATAGACATTTCTGGCACTGACAAATACTTTATCTTTAATTTATTCCCTTTCATTTGTAACCTTGCTATCGTTTAGAATCAACCATTAACGATATTTGGCGACAGTAAAGGCTATTATAAAAAAAATTTGGCAATGAACAAAAGACTTATTCGACTGTATCGCTATTGCAGTCATATTAAGTTTCTCAACAGGGTATTTTTATATCTAGTAGAAATGGTAGATACAAATCGAAAATTAGACCTACTATAGCAACCCTCATCCAGGTCTTCAACATAATCCCTTCTGTAATAGCAACGCTGAATTTTTTAAATGAACTGCTTAAAAAGGTAACAACTGTTGCCAGAATATTACTGGTATCCATAACTGAAAGTTATTATTAAATAAATATTTTTTTTTTAGTTAATTTAGTATGCCAAATCCCTTCCAATGCAATAACGACATGTTAACGATGTGAGTTATCTTCACTCGAGTTTTAAATTAGGCTTTGGTCTATATAAAACCTGCAAGTGTCGATATCCAGGTCTCTCTTTAAAGTTCATCGGCGCGTGAAAGTGGGACCCCAAGTTTTTACAATATGGTAAGAGATTAGTCAATTAAAATATGTAAAAAATACGTCCCTTGGCATTTTTTACAGGCAGCCGATACTCTCAAACCCAAAGAGTTGGATAGTAAGTTGAGAAAAATTCATATTTCGAATTCGTTATTATTTTTTTTAGCTTTGGAATTTGCAATGGAGGTGTACGGTGGTAAAGAAAAAATCATCGATTCAACCGACTTGGGTGCGGTATGTCGAGCAATGAGCTGCAATCCCAGTGTAGAGACCCTGGAAAAATTGGGCCAGGGTAAGAAATTAGGTGAGAAAACATTGAAACTAGAAGACGTTGTTCCGGTAATCGTCCAGTTAAAGAAGGAAAAAAAGATGAGGGATGTTATGAGGATTTTATTGAATGTCTGAAATTATATGACAAAAATGAAGATGGACATATGTTGCTAGGAGAACTGCAACACATGCTTTCGACTTTAGGTACTGTCAACATTTAAATAATTAAATAATTTACTCAATGAAGAAATATCATTAGGAGAAAAACTAACTGACGACCAAGTGGAAGAGCTGTTTGAAGACTGCTTGGATGAAGAAGATGATGAGGGTCAAATAGAATACGATCGTAAGTTTATTTATTGAAATTTAATTAAATATCTTTAATGTGTTAACAACATATTAGCGTTCTTGAGAAGAATGTGCGAATTGGATCCTCCCTTGAAAAGAAAGAAGAAGTAGACATTGACGGTTGTTATTTTATTAAGATTCAATTGCCTCTTGAGAATAATATGTTAACTTTATAGGAATAATACAATATACATGTAAATTTATATGCTAATGTCTGTTTTTACAATCAATTACAAATCCGTGTGAGTTACAATCTACTATATTTCGATACGAAATGAGTATAATAAAAAGGAATCTTGTGTTTCCCTTAGTTTTCACTTTCAGGTTGACCCTTGAAAAAAGAATGCAAATTCAACGAAGAAAAAGGCAATACTAAGGATTTCGTCTTTACAGATTTTTCCTTTTTATATCCATAATAGATATTCATTTCACAGTATAACGGGAATATTTGATCAAATTCAAATTCTGGAAAGACATGTTCACAAAATAAAACGAGAATTTTTATTTGATTTTTACTTAATCACAAATAAATTAGCATTTTAATGGTAAATGCCTCTGAAGGGTAAAAAAATGCTTTATTAAAATCAAAATATCACTAATTTTTAATAACATTTCAGTAACATTTGGACATTCACATCTGTCTAGCTTAAAATATATTATTTTATACTTTTTTTTTGTTATGTACATACACTGTGAGTTTTCAGTTGAAAGAATTAGATCTACAACAAAACAATTTCTATACAATATCGTTTATGAAATTATGAGATAAATTAATTAAAAATATTTCACACTCATTGGAATGCATACCTATTTAAGAACATTATTTTCCGATTTGGATTTATTATAGTTGAATAACGAAGAACATTCTATGCGCAAAGTGGATAAACTTTCTTTAGTGCTATTTCGTATTGGGTCGAAAAAGTAAAATATGCATGGAACTGAAATAAAATGAAACGTTCTACTGATAAAATACCTATAAAACTCTATACATATACATTATACTTTGATTTCTAGCGTAATATGATCAGTAATAGTATATTTCCCCGTCTTATCCAATAAGTTAAATATTAATTTACAATCTTCTATATTTACAAACATGAAATTTTATATTGTATAACTAGCATTAACAATATCGGACAACAGTAAATTGACTCCACATAAAAATTGATTCAATTTTACATGAATATATTTTATATCAGAAAAAATCGAAAACATCCATTTACACAAACATTTTAATCCTGAAGACGAAAAGAGATCTGGAAAACGTGCAAGTGTTACATGTTTCTAATCCATGCATCGGAATATATATTTATATAAATTTTATTTAGTTGATGGTAGTTTATGCAGTATGCAGGGAAGCGTCATTTTATTATACAAATACATGCTCCTTTCTTTCGAGCCTTCAAAAACTGATGGGAAATTAACTGTGAGATTTTGTAGTCTACGATAATAATAAGCAATTTTTATTCTCTCGTATGTCAGAATTTTGGCGAGCTTTAGCTGAAAAAGTCCATCAAGAAAGGAGGTAATAAACAGTAGATAGATAGTTGCTTGATTACAGAACAGCAAAGAATCAGTCTTCAAAGGTACAATCATTCGAAAATCGCGAACTTTCCATGAACAGAAAAAAAAATTATGTTTCCAGGTATGTTAATGTAACTGTGAGCGCAACTCCCAGTATGACAGTTTCTTCTGCTAAGTACCTGGTAATCCATGAATAGAGATTAATGTGATCTTTAAAAAAAATGAGATCAAAAATAGAAAAATTAAATGTTACAACTAGGCAAGGGTTCATAAAAATGAAAAAGTTCTTGGCAATATGAAAACTAAGCTTAAGGATTTCTATTTCTCTTGTTATAGTATACATAGAAGGCGAAGGTTAAATATTTCAATCAATTATTGGAAGGAAGATTTGAAAATATACTCATACTGCTACTGTTTCCCATACCAAGAGTGCAAAGAAAAGTGGGAAGGTTCTGAAGAAAATTATAAATAACATGAAAACAAATTTCAAGTAAAATGAAAATATTTCCGGTCGAAAGAGTTAAGAAGATGAAGACAACCAAACTGTTTTGCATCGTCACCAACCTTTAGAAAATGATTGTTATATTTTGAAATACTGTGGCCAAGCAACTTTTCTAGTTAAAAATGTTGCAATTCTCTTTAAAATTTCTGTTCCAGCCTGTTCAGAAATAACTTTTTCTTGATATTCTAATTCTTTCAATTCAGTTTTTCCATATTTTATTGTATCTACATGTCGTTGTGTATATTTAGTTATTTTGAATACGAGAGGACACACTAAAAGAGTTTTTTCCTATTTTGTCAATAAACAATACTCAGCGCATTATATATGTATGGATGTAATTTGGAAACTAACGCTTGAAATTGAATACTAAAATTCAATTAATTCTCATTTGGTTAATTTCATTTTATTTAATTCTGAAAGTTGAAATATGCACCTTGAGAAACTACAATCAAACAAACATTTACACCTTAAAAATGATTATTTAGATGAGTTCATCTGCAATCTCTGTGCCATTTTTCTTTCTCTTGCTGGTGCCATTGGTACTTTGGGTGTCTCGAAGCATAGAAGACGTACGGGCAGTGTTCTGATAAGTGGAGGACATACGATTTTTCCGATTTAACGTTATGTAAGTGGTGAACGTATTGTTTCGATGTAGAGGTGTATTGTCAGTACCCACCACACCTACAACATTTTTGTTTAAGAAAAAAAAAAGAAAGTGCAGTAAGTATAGTAAAATATAAAAGAAAAAAACAATATGTCTGTAATATGAAGGCGTAAATTTCAAAGGGTTAATCTGACCGCTTTTATACGATTTTTCGATCAGCCATTTATAGCAATTTTCCCTTTACTACTGCCAGTTATTGGATCTTTTATCATCGTCATTAAAACGACACGTTTTCCGTTACAATAAGAGGTCGCTTATAAAATATTTTATTTTCCAAAGTTTTTATTGCTATTTAAGGTTTAAATTTTGATGGCCGGAGAAAACTCATTGCCCTCCAATTTCATGACGCTTCCAAAATGGATGTGGGCTTAATTAAATTACATTCAAAAAGCAAAAAAAAATGCCTTAAGCAAAGCCGGATTGATGAGTTAAATAAATCAACTTTAGCCATTTAAAAATCGAATTTTTTTCATTTCATTGCTTTATCCCATCCAGCAAGGATTCAAATGTAAAAAAAAGTAATTCCCAGGTTTACATTGCGTTCCGTTTAGTTTGAATTTTAAGAGAAAAGAAAAACTATAAAAAGTACTTTCGCAATTTGTAAGGCTTTTCAATCTTATTGTTTGGAAAAAAAATTCGTTCATTGTACCACGAACTGAAATGAGAATGTAACTATAAAGTAAACTCGTTGTTATATGCTTAAAAGGAATTTTTAATCTATTTTATTCTAAAACTCTATTAGAGTAAACTGTATTTGAAAGTAGGAAGGGAAAACTTTCACGTTAAACTTTTATAATGCGAGTTCGAGACTTCCTTTTACATTAATTGGCTTAAGCTCACTGGAAATTTCCTAAAAAATAATATTTATTAGGCTTGACGCTTATTCTATGAAAGAACCGCGACTTTCAATGTTTACAATTACATTTAAATGCATTGACATTTACAAAATATTGAACCACTAATTAAAACTGTGACAAATCAAGAATACTAAAATTCATTTAATAAAACGTAAATGCATTTATTTCTTTACTTCTTTTCACCCTTATTTGCGGCATTCCGGCTTCTGTTATTTGTTTATTAAATACTTTGCAACTTTTATTTCCTTCACCATTACAATTAAATTAGGATAGAGTAAGGCATAGATTGAGCAACTCTGGTATAAAAATAGCTCTCTTTATGAAAGTTATTCCCTGATAAACAAATTTCTTTGACTTGTGCTTTTATGAAATTTTTACTTGTCGGGCTCTTGTTAGTGCTCGGGTCTTTTTTATTGGTTTATTCGCTTGATTTTTTTATTAATCTCAACTCCATTGCATATTTTCCAATTCACTCGTAGTTCAAATCATCAACGAAACTCAAAAATTGATTTATTTTATTATGACTATATCATATCATGTTTGTCTTAAATGTTTCATCCTTCTGACAGTAATTCCATTACTTCTTCCTCTTTTATTTCAAAAATTTTTTTGTTAACAATATATATTACAAGAGGTACGTTCAAAAGTAAATGAATATTTACTTTTAATTTTTATTTAATCAGAAGTTACATAAAATGACATAATATGCTGGTTTTCAATATATTCTTCTCAGACCTGTGTACTCGTTTTTAGGTCTCCAACATGAGGATCTCGGTTATTTGAAGAGATACAAAGTTGGTTAAATTGGGGAAAAGTTGCGCAATTGAGAGGTCAATAAGATGTTGTTGAGAAAATTCGGATATTTTTATAGGCAGCCGAGATTTTTGAAAGGAACCGAAATTTTCAATTTTCGTTTTCCTTTTTATATCGAAATCCGCGAAAGGTGGAAGTTTTAAACTGAAACATTATTAAGGAAGTTTTTTACGAGAAATCCCAATATGCTTGCGAAAAATTCAAGGCACTTTAGATGTCAATGTTACAGTAGTCTACTTTGTTATTCCGTATGGAAGCCATATTGAATTTTTACATTTTTGAAGAAAGCTTTTTTTACTGATTACGGTGATATATCATACAATATTGTTCTACTTGATGATTCCATCAAAATATGAAAAAAAACTGTTTATACAAAGAATGCCTTGGAAAAACATGCATTCATTTGTTTGAACAACATATTTTTGACAGTTCGATTAAATCTCATTTTTTTTTTCGATATTAAGCTTAATAAATTTGTAACTTATCTTGTTTATTTTCATTTGAAAACGACATTTTATCGACAAGCTTGTTTACAAAGTTGTTGACAAATTTGTTGAAAACAAGTTGATAACAAAAACCACTGAAATTTAATCGAACTGTCAAAAATTTGTTTGTATCAAACAAAAGAATACATGTTTTTTTTTCCAAAGCCTTCTTCGTAAAGATGGTTTTTTTTATATTTTGATCAAATCGTGAGGTTGAACTACATATATCGTAAGATACATCATCGTACGCAGTAAAAAGAGCTTTCTTCAAAAATGTGAAAATTCAATATGTCTTCCATAAGGAATAACTATTGAGATTTTATCATTTTTGGTTCCACGGAAATATATATAAAGTAATCTGACTACGTTAATAGAATACACTTGTGTATTCTTAAAGGAAAAAAATAATTGTAGATCCGTTTTGTTGAGATGCAACACTATTTTTAATAGGAATAAGGCAGTCAGTATTATTACAAACTCAACAAGAAATGGGACAATTTTTAGTAAAATCCATGAAAAAACAGAATCGGTCATTTTTTAATACACAGTGTGTCCCAGGGTTGATGTTACAAGAGGTGAAATGGACCAAAAATTTTCGAACATAATTTTGAGATTCTGGAATCAAGCCCTGCTTGGTCTAAAAAGAATTTTAAATATATTTTGAATTTTTCAGACCAAGTAGGGCTTGATTCCAAAATCTCAAAATTATATTCAAAAATTTTTGGTCCGTTTCACCTGTTGTAACATCAATCCTGAGACACACTGTATACCGACAATATGTAGTTCTGATTTACGTTTTCCAATACTGTTTGATTAAAAATGATATAATCATTTGTTTAAATGTTTGTTAGTCAATAATTATTTTGCGGACTTTTTATACGTAAAATACCAAATCGAAGAACTAAAATTTGATCGTATGCACCAGGCCAACATAGGTTAGTGTAGATATGGAAATTTGTGGAATTTTCCTGAAATTGAGCGTTTATATTACCCCCAGACAGAATAAATTGATATTAAAATCAGTTGGGAATACAATAAGAAATGTGTAATTTAACCAAAAATAAATTATTTGAATCAAAACGGATATCGTTTAAAATTATCTTAATTGATTCAAAAACCAAAATTGAAGAAGATAATTTATTTTATTTAAACAATTTGATTGGTTGATGATGGTAATTTATAATTTAGAAACATTGAAAGTTGGAAAAGTGGAAGCGAAGGTTCGGGAAAACGGTGAGGCATGCAAGGCGTTCCAGTTTAACGGATTAACGCTAAAACTGGAAACCCCTTAATCAGATTCGGCTGCAAGTCGAGACAATTTTAATTCAATATAAAGTGATTACATTGCTGTTAAATTAAACACGTTTAACCGCACAAGTTTATTTGATTTGCTTGATCACTTATGAATTAAACCCTTCTTGTTGTCGATTCAGACATCAACAAATATAGAGATGAACACAAAACATTTTTTTTATTCACAAAGAAAATTTCCAATTAACTCTGTCATAATTTCTACAACAATACATATATTAAAAATTTATGTACAAGATCCATCAACGTTTCATATGTATATTTTCACATTAAATGGATCAAAGGTATTGTATTCAATTCGATTTAAAATATCAATCGGTGAAACATTCATTTTGCGTCGTTTGTTACGTTCAGAATAACCATGTTTTTTCAATTTATTATTGCTATTATAATAGTACTGATTTTAACAAAAATATATATTAATCACACTATGAAAAACTGTCTTAACCACGTATCCTTAATCGGAAGAACAGTGGTAGTTACAGGTGCAAATACAGGTAAAATCATATTTTTTTCCTTATAGGAAAAAGAAGTTTTACAATAGAGTCTTCAGGTATCGGCTTCTATTCGGCTCTGGAATTTGCAAAACGTGGTGCCAGGGTTATATTAACGTGTCGAAACGCGAAGACAGCGGAAAATACGAAAGAAGAACTCGTAAAACAAACACAAAATAGCAATATTGTAGTACATTTAGTGAGTAATGAAATTGCAAATTTACAGTTAAAGTTTAGATGCTGTTTTAGCTTGATCTATCATCACTTTCTTCAGTAAAGCAGTGCGCCCAAAATATTTTAGATTCAGAGGCTAAAATTGACATTTTAGTTAATAATGCTGGAGCTGCAGGACTTTCTGATAAGACCACTGTCGACAATTTACAATTACTTATGCAAATTAATTATTTTGGACCTGTTTTGTTTACATTTTTATTGCTAAGTAAGGATATAACAAAGGAAATCTTTTTTTTAATAAATTATCAAGAAGGCTCAAGTCAGGAAACTGGAAAAACCCATTATAAATATTTGCGTGAGAATCTTTGAGCCTGTCGGCAAATTTTGATAACATGCCCTTTTTAAATAATAACAGAGCTACTATTTTTGTGTCTAGAAAACAACTTAGAAAGTTAAAAAGTATTATTACACTCGAGAAATAAAAGAAAACATCTCGCATCCCAAGAGACTATATTTCATGTTGTTACAGCAAAAAGGTACGTTTGATTTAACGGTTTTTTTTTCACAGCAAAATGCCGTTTTAGAATTACTGAAAAAGTCCCCAAATGGACGTATAATCAACGTATCATCGATGATGGCAAACATGGCAAAATTCACGGTCAATACATTGAACGATTTTCAAGGTTATTACTTGACTTATGCCAAATCTAAACTTTGCAATATTTTCTTCACGATGGAATTATCGCAGAAATTACGTAGTAAGTTACAATTTATGAGGAAATTAAATTTCCCCTTATATTTAACGTCATTTAGATACGAGTGTTAGCGTATTTTCGCTTCATCCGGGAGCAGTCAAAACGAACGTTTTCCGAAGAATAAAAGGATTTAGAAAGCTAGTTTTGAATTTTGTTGCTTATTTCACATTTAAAGTGAGTATTGTAGACGAAGACAGTCACATTTTAATTAAATTCTTATCTTGAAAATGACCTTAAAGCAAGATATTTAATTCCATTTATTTTATTGCTAGCAGAAGTTTTAGTTGTATGAAAAGGTAACAAAAAGGTTGAATTTTAAGATTTAAGAAAAACCAAAAAAAGTTGTCAACAAATTTCAAAAATTTAATGAATTTCATAGCAACGTCAACATAAATTAAGATAAAAATGACTTTAAGGTAATAAATTATATTTTATTTCTTTTTACGGTTTTTGGGGGTTGACACCGTGCAAATGCGATTTTGATTAGAGAGACGAAAATGGAAAACTTCCCGTTTGATGTATGTTTTCTTCGTTGCCGTTTAAGAATGTCTTCCATGTAAAAAGTTGCGGCAATAAACATTTCTTTTTCTTTTAGACCGCCGATGAGGGTGCTCAAACCACCATCTACACTGCTACTGAACTAGGATTAGAAAAACATAGTGGAAAACACTTTGAGGATTGCCAAATTGTACCGCCCTACACAGCGGCTTCAAATGAAAAATTGGCTAAGGAAGTGTGGGATGAGACTTTAAAAATTCTTTATATAAACCAAGACTTTTATCTTAATTAATTGTAAGAGAATAAAATAACTTTCAACGATGTATGACGAACTTTCCCCTAAGGCCCTAGCAGGGCGTGAAAGACGTCAAAGTCAATTTAATTGCTTTTTCTTTAACCTCAACATGGGGTGGCTTTTGTCTTAAAAGCTTCTTCTGTAATTAAGGCAATTTTGAAAGGAAATTTCACAATTCGTTTGATTTTTCAACATTAATGCACTTGAATTATTTTACAAAACAAAAATTACATATAGTGAATTTGCAATTAAACTAATGGTTTTCCCTTAGTTTACAAATGGAGTTCAATATTGTATAAATTTTCATTAATTAGTGATTTACTTTAATGAATGTTCATTGTAAGTTCCTTTGAACTTTTTTGTTCATGTACATATAATACAAAATCTCCTATTTAGCCAAAAATTACAGACCAAACTTAGAGCCGAAAAGGAATATTTACATATTCTGACCCTGTAGTGTGAAAAAGGTTCGAGAAAAGGTCCATAACGAACCCTCTATTCCCTAAAATTGGGACTGGACAATGTTAAACGAACGCCTAGAAAATTAACTATTTGTATACAATGAAAATTTATTTTCCGGTTCGAGAAAAGCGTTGTTTCCCCGAATTTTGTTCTTTAACAAACCTGTGGTAAGGTTTTCATTACGATCAATTTTTCAATTATTAAACGAGAACATATTAAATTAAGTATTAAATTAACGTCTTGACAAGAGTGGTTATAAACAATGCATTAGTTTTTCCAAAGTCATCATACGAAAATTCTAATTTTATCTATAAACTAATATTTATATTTCCACAATTTACACTTACATGCGTTATGTTGAAATCCAGAAGACAAAGATCCATGGCCTTTTCTTAAATAGCAATTCTTAAAGCAAGGCATTGTTCTGAGTATAAGGAACAGTCCGTCCCTGAAACGAGTGTTCATGTAACAGTAAATGATCGGATTGTAACAGGCATGCGACATGGCCAATCCATGGAATGGAACGTAGATGTAGGGTTTAATCTTGTTGTGGATTTTCGTCTGGAAAACCTATAGCAAAAAGAAGCTTGATTTATATAGATTGTACTGGAGAGTTTACCACTACATTGCAGGAATGCAATGTAGGAATCTGGAAATTGGATGGTCATATTGAGTAAGTCTCACGGGTAATTAAATAAATGGGGCCGTCCATTAAACGTCTAAGTTATGAGAAACTAACTCTAAGAAGTTTATCAAGTGATTAAGACCCTTACAACGTGGGAAGACTGGCAAACTTGCATTTTAATCCCTGTAATTGAAAAGCTATTAAAACAAAAAAAGTTATGATAGTGTTAATTACCCTAAAAGGAACGTTGCCTAGTGACTTTTTCCAGAAATTTTACCCCTCGATTTAGGGCCAATTCATTAATTTTATTTACGTACAGAAAAATCATTAATTAAATTGAATCTGGCATCGAACAACGATTTGCAAGAGAAAATTAAGAGGCAGACCCCCTGAAGCATTGGAGCCAAAATAACAAATTCTACGGCTGACATTCCCACCGGTTTGTTTATTGAGTCTATTTGATTCGAGACAAAACATCTAGATAATAGAAAATATCACTTTCAATTTCCGGATTCCGGATTGACGAATTTTTTGAGATCAAGAAAAACAAATTTTTTATATGTGAAGACCTTGGCAAAAAGACGAGTATTAAATGCGTTCCATGTCTGAAAAAAAATTTAAATTCAGTTGAAGAAAAATGTGTTTTTAGCTCAGTTAATTAAAGAGGATTAATTAAAATTTGCATAGAAATAATGAACGCATATTTTCTGGGTTTGCTTTACTGTTTTCTCTATTAAATGTTAAATAACCTTATGCTAATTTACCTCAGCTAATCCAAAATTTTAACAACTAATTAACGACAAGTTAATTGCAATTAAACTTTAGTCTGGCTTCTGTAGTTTCTCATAGAATCCTTAAGATTTGTTCGACATGAACTTCATTCTTTTTTTTAGAAATAAAGAGCGACTTTAAGTAATTCGTATGGGAAGTGTTTCTCAGCGAGACTGAATTTATATAAATTGGAGAATGTTTACTCGAGTAAAAGAAACAAATCGGAAAAATTATCTTATTTTGTTCCGGTAAATTAGTCAAGTCTACATGGCAATGTCTTAAATTTTCAGAGGAAATTTCCGGTCAATTTTGTTAAGTATTTTGATGAGTATTTAACAGCGAAAATAAAAGAATTTATAATGAAAAAGTCGTTAATGACAGAAGAACAGTTGAATTTTTTGAGCCATTAATAAAATTTTAAAGTTGTTTAGTAAAAAGTATTATTCTTGTGATACAATTAAGAAATGTGTCTAACAACGTTGTAACGAACTGCTTCAAACTGCAATTCGTTTAACAAAACTAAATTGAGGACGAAGAAAGCAAAAGGGAATTACGGAAATAGCCTCTCACGCCGTTTTGTACAATTAACCAATTACCACCTAAACAGACTGATTTGCAAATTTGAGAGGGAGAAAATCACTTCAAGCATATTTTTGTACAGAAAAGTTAGTAAAAAACATAAGTTTGATTCTGCATGATCTATGATGTCGTATGTTGACAAGTTCAGGTTTCATTGCATTATATTTCCAATTCAACACGAGCTGGAATACGAAGCCACATTTTGTTGATGTAACCAATAAATCCAGGAATCCTATTTTTTTTAATTTATGTATAATAGAATGGTATCATATTGATCTCATTAGTTTTCGCATTTTTTTGAGGGAAATTTGTATTTTATATCATAAATTTATTATTTATAATGTACATATGTATACAGTTTCAACTTAAAAATATCTAATAATCATATGGTCCAAAATTTAATCCTAATTGAAGTACAATCATTACAAATTTTCAAAAAATTATTATTTTAAAAACTATAGGAACCGCTGTTAGTTTTGTTATTATTGAAGACTCAGAGTGGGTGCAATTGTCATTATTTATTGTTTGTTCTTTCAGTGAGTTATACTTTTAAATATGAATGAATATTAGATAAGACCTAATTAACAACGAAGTAAAAACCAATTATCAAATACAAGGTATATTTATTCCAACAATAGTGGTAATATGGTCTACCTATGTTTTGGATACAGGTGTGAACTTTCACCAAAATTGAACATACTTTGCAAACAATTTCAGATTCAGCACGAATATTGTCTGTTTCATCCATAATCTTAGCAACAAGTTGTTCTCTGTGTTCAACAGTTTCCACATAAACCAAATAACAAATCTCAGCCACCACGATTTTGAAATAATACCGCAACGAACAGCGATTCTTATATGTCTTCAAAGAATAATATGTTGAAAACTTGAAATTCTTGTAGTTTGGTTGCGATTAAGTTTGGGTTGGTTTATTAGGAGTTTTTGACTTGAAATTAGTTTGTCGACAGCACACCCTCAAGGGTTGATACGTAATATGACACCCTGTACACTAATTAGTAAGTATAGTACCTATACACCAAAAAAGAAATTTCATGCAAGAAAGTAATTTTTAAAACAATATTTGAAGAGTGGAAATTCCAAACTAGGTGCGTTTTTTACTATTTTAATTTTATTATTGGTATTATAACGGTATATTCATTTATAAACTGTAGAAATAAAAACTAAAAATAAACTCACTAATATACCTAAAAAATGGTAAAAACATGAAAAATAGTAACATAATTGAAATTGGCACTTAGAACGTTTGGCATTTCCACTCTTCATTTATTTTCTGAAACGTTTTGAATTGTAATGTCAGCAATCAAGTACCACTCGGGTAATATAATTTGTTATAGACAAAAAAAACATATTTTTTTAAAAGAACAAATTAACGTCGATATTTAGGTGTAACAAATAAGTGAATAATCATAACAATAATAAACAAATGATGAGTGTTTTTTCAATCACTCTATAACATGTTTTTCAGAATATCAATAAAACTTGAAACCGAAGCATTATGAATTCCTAATTCTTTTAATCTTTATAATACTGTTTACATTAGTTGAAATGCATATTAGAGCACTTTTATTTTTTACAAACCCACCTATATAAATATTTACATATTTTCTATTGGTAACTTTGTAAATA
>JABRWK010000055.1:72451-120102 GCA_013372445.1 Hypothenemus hampei
ATGCAAATTGTGGAAAACCAAAGGCGTCGTTATTTTGGAGTGACCGTTTCAGTCCTTCGATGTAAATCCCATCTAACATATTTGGATTTTAATCAAGCTCAAGTTTTATAAAAATTGACCCAGCAATTCACTGAGCTCTGTCGACAAATTCGAAAAATTTGGAGGTGTTTCCAGAAATACGCCCAAAATCTTGTTGAAAGTATGCCTCGAAGGAGACCGTCAATTATCGATACTGGCGGAGACTGAACGTCTTACTAATGGGCCTGCGGAAACGGTAAGGATTCCTTTTACATTGGAAAAAAAGTACATACGTACGATTCATTTAATGATAGTAATCGCTGCTACGCTCTTACGTGACAAACTATATATGAGTTTGCCTTTATTTGAATTTAAAATTAAATTTTGTTTCGAAAAACTGTAATATAACAATTTTTTTTGTTACGGCAAAATTAGAGCGACTGAAGGACAATTTCTTATAAAACAAAAATGTAGCCATCACAACTAATGTTTTGTCTAGTATCCCTTATTATTGCTTACTTCTTGGCATCTGTTTGATATTAAAAAAATGAGATTTTTAATTATACTATCATCTATTGTATTTCCAACTGCCCTTCTTCGAATAATTGTTGGTTATTCCTTATTTCCCGGCGACTAATCCTTTTTTCCATAATTTCACATCGATTTTCTATTGGATTCAAATCTGGAACCTAAACGGGCCATTCTAAAGTAGGAATATTTTTTAACGATTCCTTTATTATCCTAACAGTTAGGGTTAACTTAGGGTTATTGTGATACTGGAATATAAATCTAAGTAGCACTTTTCACTCCGCAAAAGAAAGTATGACATTTTCTAAAATATTTCGACATTCATATCCATCCATAATTCCAGTATTCCTATATAAACGGTCCATTCGATAGGGTAGAGAAACCGAAAAGCAACCCCATACCTTTATGTTGTCTCCGCTATGTTTTATCGTAAAACTTTTACGGTAGTGCCAACGTATTTGAAGTCAAGCATTTTTCCTGTGCTATGACGTATTCATTGTGAACCATCACTTTCAAAGATACAAAATTTTTATTCATCAAAGAAAAGAACATTTTGAGAATCATGTGTATTAAAAACATGATGGGTTGTGAACATCATCATTGCATCTCGATAGAAATAGTTTTTTGGCTGGACGTCTTGCTTGTAAACCGCTTCTTAACCAATCGTCGCTGTACAGTCCTAGACGACACGTTTAAGTAACCCATTGAGGCCAAAATGCGGTTTGCAGATAGTCTCGGATCTGTTAAACTGCGTCGATCGGTTTGTTTGGAGGTATTTCATAGTACTCCTCTACATTTTAAATACATGCCCCAGAATTTGAGAATATTTAATAGTTTTTGAAACAATGTCCTTTCCTATAGCAAAAGCATATTTTATCCACTTCTGCGATATGCCGGACATAAAGATATCAACAATTTTTCATTTAAAATCTAGTTATTCTTATACCAGGAAACATATTTAAACCAAACACCCACTTCCAAATTTAATGAAATTCAAATAAACAAATTTATTATCAGGTTACTTTAATTGTGACGCATGCATTTTTTGGATTTTTTTATATCTCAAATCAGAAAAACTAAAAACTCATTGAAATAACCAGGATTCCCATGAACAAAAATACCTTATACATAAAATATTCTCATTGCAACATCCAATATCATTATTTTTGGCAAATTTACATAGTTACTCTAATTTGGTTGGATACTGTATGTATGTACATATGTACCTACATATTTATGTATACATACACACATATCGATGCCCGGATATATAATATTTATGAAAATCGTATCTCAATATTTGTTACAAATTACATTCGATACTCTCCCTATAAAAAATTGTTTACATTTACATTTCAATTTAACTAAAATTTTTCAAAAAAAAAGATCATTGGTCAAAAATATTTTTAGAAATTTCCATTTAATTGAAATACAAGGTGTCATCGAAATGTCTGCAAATACTAAAGCCAATAAATCTCGGCAATTTCCTGAATACCTGAAAATTTTTATTTCACAAAAATCGCTTTAATAAAGCCATAACAACCTTTTGAAAATTGTAAAAATCGTGATCCATCACCGACCTGGAACCCACTAATCAATATTGACCGTGAAATATTTTTTTAATTTCGTTTTGTTGCCATATCGTTAGGTGCAAAAAGTTGAAATTCAAACTCATAGCATAACAATAACGAAAGTTATGATTAGTACGAAATCGTTCCCAAAGGTTGACATTCAATGTTATTCGTTGTTTTGCATTGAAAATAATTGAAATGGTAGACTTTTCAAACGAATAGTTAACCGATATTGTGATGTGTTATTATGTTTCAATTTCTGAAAATGCTCATAAAGATCGTATCCTTTTTGAAGAACGTTTTCAAAATACCACCATTACATTCTATTCATTGTGCAACATTAAAGAGGCACCAGTAGTTTTTCATGGCAAACATATGACAAACGCCAAACTGTTTGATTGTTGAGAAGAGTTCATATTTCTATTGAAAATAAAGGTCGGCATTTTCAACACTTATTATGACAAATATCGTTTATGATGTGTCACCGAATAGATTTGAAATCATTTTGAGATTTCAAATTTAAAATGAAACTTTATAAATAGTTGATGGATAATTAAATCGATTTCTCCAAAATATCCGTTTCTGTGTAAATTTTGCTTGAATCTTAAATTAAAGTGTAATAAATATTTTGGCACTTTTTGCCAGCATGGCAACATTGCACAAATATGTGATGCTCTCAAATTATGTGATTATAATTGTATCATGTGATGATACCAGCTGGTTCATCAACGCCGAAACAAGGACAAAAAACATTATTTTTTTCGATTTTTTTTTTAATTTTGGGAAACATCCTCATATGATCAATTTTCACCAGTTAAAGTATTTGGAGACATTTCTATAACACCCTGTATGAGCAGTTTTTATATAAAAAAGAAATAGAATCACATTAGTAGTAAAAATCGAGGTCTTATTTATGAGCATCAATATGTAAATGTTACAAGAAAAGAATAGGGAAAGTTATGAAAAGTCTAGCCAATTGATGAGACGCTAATGTTGACACATTGTCAATCCCATATGATGATTGCACTATGTGTCTGCCTTCTGCTGAAACATGTCTTCAAACGTTTATTAACTTGGAATAAGCTTATTGTAATTCGACAGTACTAAAGGAATGATGTGTTTTTTTTTTATGAAAAATGACATGATGTTTAATTAAATTAAACTAAATCGATTGAGTGATGGATCGTTCAAAAATTATTATTTTTAATTACTAAGGAAAATGAAATTCAAGCACTAATTGGCTGAATACACAGCCTTATTCTTTTTACACGTTGTTTCTATTAAACGAATGTAATAACGTTATGCTGTATGCATTCTGATGAGCCAAAATTAACAGGTGTTATAATTTTAAATTTAAAATCATTTGACCATCACGTACAGTTTTTATGCAAAATGACTAAATGAATGTAGTATACAAGGTGGGAACTTTAATTGGAATAAATTCATTTAAAATTCAGGAGTTCCTTTTTGGAAAACACTCGGGCACGTCAATCTTTATTTTTGGCTGCGGTTTAAAAAGTCACTTTAGAAATAATAAATTATGAATTATTATTTCCAAAATAATATAAACTCTTGGATGAACAACATAAATATATCTCAAATTCAATCTTAGATAGTTTCTTAAATTTCGTATTTGTCGTAGTTATTTAATGAAATCCGTATTTTCATGAAAAACGTAGGCACTTATAAGATAAACTTGTGATTAATTTCCTTTGTTTCATTTTTCTTTTTGCGAAACCAAGTCTTACTTTATCTTACTTAAATAACTATTAAGGATAAGGTATGGTAAAATTTAGTAACAAGTGTCTTCATGAATAGACGGATTTCATTATGTTATTACGACATATCGATTTTAATTCGTTTTTTTTTTTTCAATAAATTTTATGCATTTTCATTTTAATCGTTACCGGATATCGATTTTACAAATAGGAGCAATTATTTTGCCAGTATACGTGTGGTGAAATCTAAAGTTGGACGTTGCGTGTACTTATCGGTCTGACAAAAACGTCTGATCCCATGTTATACAGTGTTCCTGGCTCTACTCAAGACAATTGCAATGTACTATATATTACGACTATCGTCATTTAAGGCAACAGCTCGTGCAACATCTTCTGGCTACATATTAATAAAAGCTTTAAGTGCTAAATGAAACTAGACTGACACTTCAGATAACAAACAATATAAAACCGTGGTAACGTTGCTATTCAGCGAAATGTTGCTTGATGAAAATGTAATTTTTCTTGTAAATTGCATAGTTCTTTTAAACCTTGTGGCTCCTTTCAGAATAGATATATTGTTATGCATGAAAAAAAAGGAAAGAAGACTAAGATATCTGATTGTGCCGTTAAATTCTTCCACAGAATATTCAGAGATTTAGGGCAAAATGCAACTTTTGCTTTCACTACGTACAACGGCAAAATAATGGTATCTTTTTGTAAATTCGATATTTGGTAGTAAACAAGATGAAAATGTCTAAAATTTGCTGAAAACCGATTAAAATCAATGCAAAACTTAAAAAGCTATGCAATTTTGAATTTAAGCAATATGTATTTATGTTGTCCAGATGTATCCAGAATAATCATATCACATAGAATAAGATAACAGCTTTTACTACATTTTAGTTTGAAACTATAATAGTATATATTGTGTTGTTAAAATACATAGATTATCTCTATGTAATAATTATATTACATCTTCTGCTACGTGTTTCGTATATCTCGCCACTAAATCAATGGTTTATAAGATAAAGTTGAACTGTATAATTCTGTATATACTAGAGATACTTGCGCAATGGACAAAAAAGGAAATTTAGATAATACGCTCATTTCACGTTAACAAACGTTTGAAAACATGTTTTAGCTAAAAGCAAATACATAGCGCAATCATCATGTGAAATTCACAATCAATCAATATATCAACATTAGATTATCGTTTGATGAACCGTCTAGACGCTAAGTGAAATCGTACAGGATTCCATAACCTGGCAGTGCTTCATGAACTGACTAGACTATTCATGAAGAGTCATATTACAGTACAGCTATCGGTAAAAAATAGAGCGCTTGGAAAAATATAAATATTCTAATATTTTACAACACAGGTCAGGTAAGTTAATTTTAATTTGAAACATCATAGTAGGTTGCTGTCATCGGTGGCAACCAATATACATCGAGACCAAAATAAATGAAGGAACATTAAAATTAATTTGACAACACAATTAAGTAGTACGTCAAAAGCAAAACAACAAATTCAGTTAATGATATTTGGATTAAACGTTTTAAATAAAATAAGATTTCAGTAGTCTTATTTTAAAGAATTACCATGCGATGAGGTATTCCAATTTCCAAAGATTTAAAACTAAGAGTTATAGATACATTTTTGAAAAATAAAAAGCAGACGTACATTTGAGACAAATTGTTTTGGCCCAGGTATACTGTATCAAAAAGCATTTCACGTTATAATGAAAGTGAACATTTGGAAAACGCACAAAAGTCGGTAAAACTCAGGAAAAGCACAGCCTGGACAGATCAACGCATCAAAAGGATTTTTCAAAACGACCCTTGGAAATTAGTATCTAGAATTCTAGTCAACATACTTGAAATACTGGTTGAACCAAGAGCAATTCAAAGAAGGTCAGTTGAGGCAAAGTTATTTAGTAGGCGTTCGGCTAAAAAGCCGCTAATTTCGGCATGAAATAGAGTCGCAAGGCTAACATTTGACCGTAATCATTTGAACTGGTTTGTAGACGAGTAGAAAAAAGTGCTTTTCAGCGATAAAACTCGGTATAGGATTTTTAATTCCGATGGAATGAAACGTGTGAGGCGATTAGTAAATACGAGATTTCATCAAAAATACGTTATCCCCACAGTAAAACATGTTAAAAGCGGCGTTTTTTTTTTGGAATTGCTTTTCTTGGAATGGAGATGGTCTTCTACATTTCATTGATGTACCGTGAACAGGTTCGTTTACAAAGATATAATGCCAAATTTTGATACTGCTTTAACCGAATGAGAAATGCTACTGCGCTTTATTTTTCAACAGGACAACGATCTGAAATATTCGTTACAGCTTTTCCAAGAACGATTTCAAGAAAATAACGTTAGACTTTTACAATGGCCGTCTCAATTGTCGGATCCTAATCCAATTGATTGATAGAAAACCTATGAGAAGAAATAGAATATTGAATTTGAATAGGAATGGTTCCAAATAAACAATTGTTAATAAACAAAATCAATGAAGTTTGGACAAATCTTCCCGAAAGTCTTACAAAACCTAATTGCTTCAATGCCACAGCATTGTCAACAAGTATTGAGAAACAATGGATATTTCATTAATTATTAAGTATTTTAAGTAATTATAAAAATGTTTAAATGTGCTTCAATTAGTTTCCCATTTTCTATAAAATAAATTTAATGTTGAATTCAATTTGTTGTTTTACTTTTGACGCAGTATTGTTTTAGTAGTTATCAAATTAAATTTAATATTTCTTCATTTGTTTTGATCTTCATAGATATTTGTTGTCACCCATGATAACAGTTTACTACGATGTTTCAAATTAAAATTAATTTATTTGACTTGTATTGCATTTAATTTTGAAATATCAGAATATTTACGTTTTTCCAAGTTCTTACTCTACTTTTGATTGATAGTATACGTCTTGGACATTGATATTCAAACATATTATGGCGTCAAAGATGTCAGTGACAAAATAACAAACAACAATGAACTGAACATAACACAAAGTTGTTTTAATAGAAACATTTCTATATAAGTATATGTATACATATATTTTCAAATCATTTTTCATATTTGAACAATTTAACTCGAAGAAACCGAACCAACAGAATGTGCACCAAAAACAACCTCAACATAAGTGGCAAGTTACAATTGCCCAATTTGCAATATTTGTCGCATTCACTAAATTCCCACTTGTTCTTGGTAAAACTACTTCAACAGATGGTGCAGTTGCATTTACTTCAATATAAATCATGTTTTCGGTTGCATAATGAAGAAAATTTTTTTCAAAAATTTTTCACGATCCTAATTTACGTTGATTTGACAGTACAAAAGCATCAATCACATTATATTCCCGTACCAAATATTTGAAAATTTTTAAATTTTTAAAATTTTTCTATTTAACCGAGGAGTCCGAGAAAAGTTTGTCACATTTGGGCTCGTTCCGAGATATATTCGCACTTATCGAATTCGGGAACTCGTTTAGCTTAAATGTTCAACGTCAACGCGCAATAAGATTAAAATGAAAGAGTGAATATAGAAAGGTATTTTATAGTACGTTTCAAAAGTTACGTTAAACGGATTTATGAAATCACACAAAGCTCTTTTGAAAGAAAGCTTCTACATGTTACAATATTAGATGAAAATGCAATTTCTTCGAATTCTTATCACACTCCTGAGCGGAAAAAAAGACAATTATTAAAATGTTTGTTAAAATTCAGACTTAAATAAATAAATTGCATCGATGTTGATTTGATAATTTTGTTTATTAAATTGTAAGCGCTTTTATCATAATCATTACCTGATCTTGTTAAATAGGATAGAAACCAACATTAAATTGTGCTCGTAATTCTTGAACATCTTATGGAGGAATTTAACGGCGCAATGGTGTGTCATTTTTTTAATGTTTTAAGCTTTATATTTTCTTAACATTTAATTTTAATTTTTTAATTTTTAAGAAAAATTATGCAATTTACGCGCATAATCTCTCTCCTCCATTTTCAACAAACAACAATTAATATTAATTACAATAAAATATTCTAAACTGACAAACAACAATTAATTTTAGCGAAAATTAAATATTTTAAGCTGTCAAACAGGTATGTATGTGGGGGCCTTAAAAACTCGGTGAATTTACAACCAGAACTTTCCTTTTCAGACATGTTTAATATATTATGCGAAGTTTATTTCAGTTAAGAATAATAAGATATAACAAAACTCTCTAATATTTTACTGAAATATTTAGAAAATATAACAATCTGGACAAGAATAAATTGTAATCCGATTAATAGTCCTCCGATTTTTCAACATTCATTATGTACATATTCTCATTAACTGGTTAAATTGGTTGTATGTAACTGATGTAATCGATTTTCCAATACACCGCTCTTTACGGGATAAAACTGTGTTATATATCTATGTACATATATTGGACGTTCAGAAAAAAAGACGTGTATACAGGGTGTTTCCTAAACATGCGGCAAAAATTCAAGGAGTGATTCCTCAGGTGTTTTTATGAAGAAAAGTTCCTATAAACATTTGCCGAAAAATACTTCCTAAGGGAGCTAGGCCCTTTCAAATGGGGCACCCGGAATACGGTTTTTCATCAATATTTTCGAAACCGTTCACACTGAAATTATAAAATTTGGTATACTGGATAAACTTTTCATGCTGAATCAGAATCTGACCTCAGAATTTCAAACTTTTAATCAGAAGTATACCATACTGGAGGGGTTGAGGGTAGAAATTACCCCATTTTTCGGCAAATGTTTATAGGAACTTTTCTTCATAAAAACACCTGAGGAATCACTCCTTGAATTTTTGCCGCATGTTTAGGAAACACCCTGTNTTTCACTACGTACAACGGCAAAATAATGGTATCTTTTTGTAAATTCGATATTTGGTAGTAAACAAGATGAAAATGTCTAAAATTTGCTGAAAACCGATTAAAATCAATGCAAAACTTAAAAAGCTATGCAATTTTGAATTTAAGCAATATGTATTTATGTTGTCCAGATGTATCCAGAATAATCATATCACATAGAATAAGATAACAGCTTTTACTACATTTTAGTTTGAAACTATAATAGTATATATTGTGTTGTTAAAATACATAGATTATCTCTATGTAATAATTATATTACATCTTCTGCTACGTGTTTCGTATATCTCGCCACTAAATCAATGGTTTATAAGATAAAGTTGAACTGTATAATTCTGTATATACTAGAGATACTTGCGCAATGGACAAAAAAGGAAATTTAGATAATACGCTCATTTCACGTTAACAAACGTTTGAAAACATGTTTTAGCTAAAAGCAAATACATAGCGCAATCATCATGTGAAATTCACAATCAATCAATATATCAACATTAGATTATCGTTTGATGAACCGTCTAGACGCTAAGTGAAATCGTACAGGATTCCATAACCTGGCAGTGCTTCATGAACTGACTAGACTATTCATGAAGAGTCATATTACAGTACAGCTATCGGTAAAAAATAGAGCGCTTGGAAAAATATAAATATTCTAATATTTTACAACACAGGTCAGGTAAGTTAATTTTAATTTGAAACATCATAGTAGGTTGCTGTCATCGGTGGCAACCAATATACATCGAGACCAAAATAAATGAAGGAACATTAAAATTAATTTGACAACACAATTAAGTAGTACGTCAAAAGCAAAACAACAAATTCAGTTAATGATATTTGGATTAAACGTTTTAAATAAAATAAGATTTCAGTAGTCTTATTTTAAAGAATTACCATGCGATGAGGTATTCCAATTTCCAAAGATTTAAAACTAAGAGTTATAGATACATTTTTGAAAAATAAAAAGCAGACGTACATTTGAGACAAATTGTTTTGGCCCAGGTATACTGTATCAAAAAGCATTTCACGTTATAATGAAAGTGAACATTTGGAAAACGCACAAAAGTCGGTAAAACTCAGGAAAAGCACAGCCTGGACAGATCAACGCATCAAAAGGATTTTTCAAAACGACCCTTGGAAATTAGTATCTAGAATTCTAGTCAACATACTTGAAATACTGGTTGAACCAAGAGCAATTCAAAGAAGGTCAGTTGAGGCAAAGTTATTTAGTAGGCGTTCGGCTAAAAAGCCGCTAATTTCGGCATGAAATAGAGTCGCAAGGCTAACATTTGACCGTAATCATTTGAACTGGTTTGTAGACGAGTAGAAAAAAGTGCTTTTCAGCGATAAAACTCGGTATAGGATTTTTAATTCCGATGGAATGAAACGTGTGAGGCGATTAGTAAATACGAGATTTCATCAAAAATACGTTATCCCCACAGTAAAACATGTTAAAAGCGGCGTTTTTTTTTGGAATTGCTTTTCTTGGAATGGAGATGGTCTTCTACATTTCATTGATGTACCGTGAACAGGTTCGTTTACAAAGATATAATGCCAAATTTTGATACTGCTTTAACCGAATGAGAAATGCTACTGCGCTTTATTTTTCAACAGGACAACGATCTGAAATATTCGTTACAGCTTTTCCAAGAACGATTTCAAGAAAATAACGTTAGACTTTTACAATGGCCGTCTCAATTGTCGGATCCTAATCCAATTGATTGATAGAAAACCTATGAGAAGAAATAGAATATTGAATTTGAATAGGAATGGTTCCAAATAAACAATTGTTAATAAACAAAATCAATGAAGTTTGGACAAATCTTCCCGAAAGTCTTACAAAACCTAATTGCTTCAATGCCACAGCATTGTCAACAAGTATTGAGAAACAATGGATATTTCATTAATTATTAAGTATTTTAAGTAATTATAAAAATGTTTAAATGTGCTTCAATTAGTTTCCCATTTTCTATAAAATAAATTTAATGTTGAATTCAATTTGTTGTTTTACTTTTGACGCAGTATTGTTTTAGTAGTTATCAAATTAAATTTAATATTTCTTCATTTGTTTTGATCTTCATAGATATTTGTTGTCACCCATGATAACAGTTTACTACGATGTTTCAAATTAAAATTAATTTATTTGACTTGTATTGCATTTAATTTTGAAATATCAGAATATTTACGTTTTTCCAAGTTCTTACTCTACTTTTGATTGATAGTATACGTCTTGGACATTGATATTCAAACATATTATGGCGTCAAAGATGTCAGTGACAAAATAACAAACAACAATGAACTGAACATAACACAAAGTTGTTTTAATAGAAACATTTCTATATAAGTATATGTATACATATATTTTCAAATCATTTTTCATATTTGAACAATTTAACTCGAAGAAACCGAACCAACAGAATGTGCACCAAAAACAACCTCAACATAAGTGGCAAGTTACAATTGCCCAATTTGCAATATTTGTCGCATTCACTAAATTCCCACTTGTTCTTGGTAAAACTACTTCAACAGATGGTGCAGTTGCATTTACTTCAATATAAATCATGTTTTCGGTTGCATAATGAAGAAAATTTTTTTCAAAAATTTTTCACGATCCTAATTTACGTTGATTTGACAGTACAAAAGCATCAATCACATTATATTCCCGTACCAAATATTTGAAAATTTTTAAATTTTTAAAATTTTTCTATTTAACCGAGGAGTCCGAGAAAAGTTTGTCACATTTGGGCTCGTTCCGAGATATATTCGCACTTATCGAATTCGGGAACTCGTTTAGCTTAAATGTTCAACGTCAACGCGCAATAAGATTAAAATGAAAGAGTGAATATAGAAAGGTATTTTATAGTACGTTTCAAAAGTTACGTTAAACGGATTTATGAAATCACACAAAGCTCTTTTGAAAGAAAGCTTCTACATGTTACAATATTAGATGAAAATGCAATTTCTTCGAATTCTTATCACACTCCTGAGCGGAAAAAAAGACAATTATTAAAATGTTTGTTAAAATTCAGACTTAAATAAATAAATTGCATCGATGTTGATTTGATAATTTTGTTTATTAAATTGTAAGCGCTTTTATCATAATCATTACCTGATCTTGTTAAATAGGATAGAAACCAACATTAAATTGTGCTCGTAATTCTTGAACATCTTATGGAGGAATTTAACGGCGCAATGGTGTGTCATTTTTTTAATGTTTTAAGCTTTATATTTTCTTAACATTTAATTTTAATTTTTTAATTTTTAAGAAAAATTATGCAATTTACGCGCATAATCTCTCTCCTCCATTTTCAACAAACAACAATTAATATTAATTACAATAAAATATTCTAAACTGACAAACAACAATTAATTTTAGCGAAAATTAAATATTTTAAGCTGTCAAACAGGTATGTATGTGGGGGCCTTAAAAACTCGGTGAATTTACAACCAGAACTTTCCTTTTCAGACATGTTTAATATATTATGCGAAGTTTATTTCAGTTAAGAATAATAAGATATAACAAAACTCTCTAATATTTTACTGAAATATTTAGAAAATATAACAATCTGGACAAGAATAAATTGTAATCCGATTAATAGTCCTCCGATTTTTCAACATTCATTATGTACATATTCTCATTAACTGGTTAAATTGGTTGTATGTAACTGATGTAATCGATTTTCCAATACACCGCTCTTTACGGGATAAAACTGTGTTATATATCTATGTACATATATTGGACGTTCAGAAAAAAAGACGTGTATACAGGGTGTTTCCTAAACATGCGGCAAAAATTCAAGGAGTGATTCCTCAGGTGTTTTTATGAAGAAAAGTTCCTATAAACATTTGCCGAAAAATACTTCCTAAGGGAGCTAGGCCCTTTCAAATGGGGCACCCGGAATACGGTTTTTCATCAATATTTTCGAAACCGTTCACACTGAAATTATAAAATTTGGTATACTGGATAAACTTTTCATGCTGAATCAGAATCTGACCTCAGAATTTCAAACTTTTAATCAGAAGTATACCATACTGGAGGGGTTGAGGGTAGAAATTACCCCATTTTTCGGCAAATGTTTATAGGAACTTTTCTTCATAAAAACACCTGAGGAATCACTCCTTGAATTTTTGCCGCATGTTTAGGAAACACCCTGTATAAATACCTGGAGAAGATTCTGAAAAATTGTTTGCAATCTTCTAAGCTTAGACATTCTTTATTGCTTTTCTTTTAATAAATTTGCATTTTCTAAAGTTGTACGCAATAAGGTAAAAAATTTGTTTGAGGAGTGCCTAACAAACAATTAATTAGCCACTGTAAATTGGTTTCACACCTTTGCTCAATATTAAGGTTGCCCAGGAAGTTTGTACGAACTTAAGAATGCAGCAATTTTTTTTTCTTGTTTGAAGACAGTTAGCAGCCCTGGTTTTTCATTTTCGTCCTTCTTACCTTTGCCTTTTATAACTAGATAACGTCTTTTTACTTATATTGTTTTTTAGAGCTTATTTCGCCATGGAGAGAACGATTATTGAGCAACGTGTTGGGTGTTAAAAACTTTTTACAAAAACAATGAAAGCCCCACAGCAACCGTTCGTGTATTGCGTGGGACACTCAGTTGTCATGGTGCTCCAACTGAAAGTGCAATTCGAAAAATCGCATAGAAGTTTCACGAACAGGCTTTCTATTGGACATCTGTAAGTGCGTCATATTTAACTTGAATGAACGCATAACTTATTGCCACGCTTCCTCGGATGGTCCTGTGTCCGATGTCATATTTCATATTTAAATGGCATACCCTCATTGAGCAGTTTATAAAAAAAAAATCGAATTTTCAGTAAAATTTATGCCTTTACAACATTTTCAATTTCGTACCAACTTCCTGGACACCCTATATTTCGAAAGTTTCATAGTAACGATAAATCTAATACCAATCACACTAGAAGTTTGCTTGGAAATGCATAAAATCCATGTAAAAAGTTTAAATTCATTATTTTAAAGTTTAAAGCACAGAATTGAAGTGAATTTACTTTAACAGCCGTTAAACATGACTAGACTAGCGTAATTTCATTTATTCTCATTCAGCGTTTAAACCCTTGGTAAACTCCTTTTTAAGTGTACTGTAAAACAGCTTAGTTTAAATTAATTTAAATAAAATTACCGTAATTTTATAGACGCCGAACTTTTATCACAACGTTTCGTTTTCGTTTAAGCGGCTCTTTTCTAATAAATAATAAGATTTCAGAGGATCTTCTAGAAACCTATTAATATTCAGCATCTCTTAAGCTTTTTCGGACAAGGGCCTTAATTTAGAACATTATTTAGGACCTCAATATAGCTATATTCGTGACTTGACTCGTTAATTGTTGTAGGAAAAGGATTCGAAAGAAAATGAAAAAAAAGACGTTGATTTTCATTACAACGGGAATGTTGAAAAATTAACCGTTAAATCTTGTTAATGAAATTTTCATACTAAAAATTCTATTCATATGATAAAGGGGTAATTCACTCTAATTGGGTTGGTGGTTGCCAGCTTGTCTTGTTGAACAACGGTTTAAAAATTACATGAATTTAAAGCTCAAATTGCACTATGAATATTAAACTATTCTCGTTTCACGGTACTCGTTTTTCAGAACAGACAGCGTCAAAATTAAGCCAAGAATTAAAAAAAAATTAAAATATGTTCCTGCTGTGTTTTGTTACTGCAACTGCCGTAACTACTGAAACCCATTTTAAAGTTCTCACGAGGCTGAGCTAACAACTATGTTTCCTCTCTGACTTTAAGAATACGATAAAATTTCAAAACAATCGCCTTTTGTATGGAGAGTTTCCATTCTAAATTGGTCTTATTCCCAAAACTAACAGCGAACTTGTATCACTCTTTATTCACAAGAAAATGAACTTTTCCTGGCATTTTCGCCTCAGTCCGAATCAACCCTCCAGGGACTTTATTGATATTTTTCGGCTGACAAATTTCAATTTCGATGAAAGACTATCAAACAAGGACAACGATGGTTGAAATATATTCGATATGAAAATTGCCTTTCTTTAAACATGCGTATATTTATTTGTCGACCATTTTCCGCAGAAAAGAACAAAAAAATAGAAAAACTTTCAAATTCAAATCGAAATTATAAAAATAAAATAATAACTTATGTTCTTGCTTAAGATTAATTTAAACTTTTACTATCAAAATGGTGCCACTAAAGCAGAATCTTACTAGCCATAAACAAACGTAATCTCTTACAAACAAAACAATTTGTTTTCAGACTATTAACTGTGCTCATAAACCCTATACAATGTATATTTCTCTAAAAGTTTCGTCTCCAAATATTTTACATCACTAATCAAATTCTCTCATTCATTAACAATCAACCTATTTTAAATCACGAATTGCCCACACCTACGCTTAGAAGTATTTAAATTTCAAGCGTGGGAATGTTTGAAATTGCAAACTGATCATTTTGCTAAACCGATTTGTCAATTTATTCGTTCAAAATTTTAAAAGTAAAGTTTTACGAAAAATATGTCCCTGAAAGACAGTGAAATGCTAAAAAAAGTTGGTGTCATTTCAGAACTTGTCACACTGAAGCTAAATTTAAATATTTCTTGATTCAGACACTCCTAAACGGTTGACTGATTTTAGATTTTCAATTCAATTTTTTTGGTAATGTTACTAATTTAATTTGCAAAAAAAAATCAATTAAAAACTTTCTCCAACCACTCAAACAATTGAAAACCGCAAGGCAAGAGATCTGGACTGTAGGGAATACCTCACCGGTAAGTTTTTCGACCACGTTTAAACTACTTGAATACAATTTTCTATATGTTTTATTGAAAATTTATAGCAAATTGAAGAAAGTTTAAAGAAATGTGGCATGCCTATCCATCTTCTGTTCAATATAAATACATTTGCTACCATACATTTTGGTCTATGTTATTCAGGAAAAAGTAGGATTCTATACATAAAATATTAATTGATACCTGGACCTCTACTTTACCCATTAAAAGGAGGTT
Organism: Hypothenemus hampei; assembly: GCA_013372445.1. Classification (NCBI taxonomy): domain Eukaryota; kingdom Metazoa; phylum Arthropoda; class Insecta; order Coleoptera; family Curculionidae; genus Hypothenemus; species Hypothenemus hampei. The sequence continues at coordinate 88,188 of JABRWK010000055.1, forward strand.
TTGAATAACAAAAAATCAACGGTGCCGAATAAAATTGTCTAAAAATGTCCAATGTTGATGAGTCATAAAATAATATTCATGTCATGCTGTAAGACATTAGAGATATTCACGCAACTGTGCTAAAATGCTAAGATTGTTATCGTACTACAATAGATAGCAGAGTTTGCGTGTGAACGACCATAGAATTTTGTTGACGTTCTCCTTAATATTTCTAATGAGAATAACTATTCTCAAGTTATGTTCTTGAAGTTTGATTTGTTGTCTATTAAGTATTAAGACCGAAACAAACGCAAATAATTGGAAGAAGTCTGTGTCAGGACCCTGACCGTTCGTCAATTGGTTTTTGTGCAAATAGTCTAGGCGCAAAACTTATTGAACGACATTCATAAACATAAATTTCTCTATTTTCAACGTCTTAATATAGTATGAGAACAAAAACAAAACCTAATTTTCCATAACTTTTTTTGATTGTCTAAATAAAAAAAAAGCACTTTGATTTCAAATCAACGTTGTAGATATAACTTATTAATTTTTTGTATACAAAACAATGTAGGCTAAGAGTTTTAACATATTTTAATATTGGTATTTGATCATTATTAGGCGCAAATTCCTATAACAATACTGAATTATGGAATTATTGAATTTACCACATAATTGTCTATGCCTAATTAAATCCAAAGTATGTAAAATATGTTTATCCAATATAAATTTTGTGATTAAATTTTGAAATGTACATTTTATTGGTAAGTAAAGAGATAAAATAAAAATGAAACATTTATTTTACAAATTTTTTTCACTTTTTCTATATTGATCTATTTTTGAATTTAAAAAAATTCTATTTCATTTTCTCAGATTTTATCATAACATTTTTAACTGAAAAAAAAAAACGAATTTTCTTCTTCACATAAGTTGCTTAAAAATTCTCAAATATATGAAATTGATTAATCCATTAAAAGGCCGTTCGTAACAGTAATTTAAACCGTGTGGTACAATAAATGTGAGAAATGAATGTATATCATAATGAATAGAAATGGTAAGTGGTTATACTACGAATATAATTAATGATAAATTTATGAAACGCTACATTTCACCATAATAAGAGTGGTTTGTATTTAGTAGCAAGGATAGGAAACAGTGGAAATCTCTGCCAGATAATATAATTTTCAGAAAATACATAAACACTTATTAGAGATATTTATTAATGAAAATGCAATTTAGTTTAATGGTTATTGACAACCACAAAATACATATAACATAATGACATCGATACATCATCTGAATAGTAGTAGAATAAAAATATATTTGAACGATATTCTAGACATATTAGAGCACTGATAGGATTTTAATAATTATGATAGGTACTTATTAATGTTTCCTCCTTGTCAAAATCAGTTACAGGAGTTATTCAAATAAAATTCTATAGTATTTAGAATTGTAGTAAAGAGATTCCTAATAGGTACCTGACAAAGCCGTCACTTAATTGGATCACTTAAGAATAATGAGGTTCTCTCGCTGTTTGTCGGAGTCAAACATCCGGACAAGGAATTAATTTGAGTGCCAAGGGAAAAAACATTAAATACTTATAGAAGATTTTTGTTATACGGGGGTTAGCAATTTATATATCAGATCTGTATGAGACAAGCTTGAGGAGACGGAAAAGTAAAGAGTAAATAACCCTTTAGAGACACGCTTGTTGTGGCCTTTTCAATTTCGTGTTGCAGTATTATACAGAACCTTCACTAATGATTGGAAGCCACGTGGCTTACAATTAGAACATTTAGTTTGATAGTTTTTGCATTAATCAAACTGAACTCTATTATTTATTTCTAATCAAGTGGTTCTAATTGAATGACGTAATGAAGACGTATTTCTATTGGAACAGATTTCACATGCGTGTAATTTATGAGTACACTGTATACCGTAGTGTAATAACTCATTACTGAAGTAAGAAAAAAATTTTTATTGACATATGTTTAAATCTCTATGATTAACATTCATATATTTAAAAACTAAAATATGATATTATTAATATTTTTAATATGGTTTAACTTGCTCATAACACTGCTCCTAACACATCCGGGTTATTCATTATTTGCCGAAATGCGTAAGTATTACGCTGTATCAATTCAGGTCTAAAAATACTTTCCATTTCATGAAAAGATCCTACACAAATCGAGCTTGTAATGTCTCTAACCCTATACTTTTCCACAGTATTAATCACGTTCTCATTTAAAGAAATTTTTGACGTTTTATATTTTTTTTCCATTTAGAAAAAACATTAACTTAGTTTTGAAGAAGTTAGGTCGGTCGAATAGGGAGGATATTAAACTGATTCCAATTCTAAATCACAAAGTTAATTCATCGTTTTGTCTGATTTGTATACCGAAGCGTTGTTTCTGGCAAAAGCAAAATTCTTTTGGAGACGTTCCGCGTATTATTTCTACTATTCTTGGACTTAACAACCCAAAATCAGTTCATTTTATTAGTTGTAATTTAGTTTCTGAATCATAGCAATTTACTCAGATTTTAAAATTATAAAGGCTCATTTTCAATCAAATTCCACTCTGAAGTGCGAGTGCGATTTCAAAGTTAGGCTATTTAACGAAATGTTTCAAAATATTGACATACATATATGTCATCCGTGTTCAACTCAAGCACGAGAGTGCGATTGATTAAAAATTACATTATTGTAAATTCATTAGTCTAACTTTGAAATCGAATTCGCACTTCAGAGTGCAATTCGATTGAAAATGCGCCTTAAAAACACTGAAAATTCAAGTTTCTCGTTATCTTGAACGACTTTTGTTTTTTTAAAGAAAACAACATCATTTCGAGAATGGATATCAAGGGTGGTCATCATGAAGTTCTCGGTAAACGTCCTTACCTCGTAATCCTTTGAATTACGTAAAGATGAACCGATATTACATTTTATCGATTTTACCATTTACTTATTTTTTTTTTTTAATGTTTAACATGCTTTTTTTAGTGAATGTATCTACATTTACTATATCGAAATTATGGATACTTTTGTACCTTATACTATGTTGGCACGGAAACACAATGGTTTGACTATCTCTTAATAGTAAAATAGTTCAAATATAAGTTCATACCTCCTCGTTTTAGAAGAGTTGTATCATGCAACACTCTGTATTTTTGATAATCGAAAGAGCTCTATTATGCAAGTAATTTAATAAATACCTTTCTTTTCGATCTTGCCATTCTTTTATCTCTCGTATTTTCAGCTTCTCCAGGCAATCGATGACACCAAATGACTGCAGCGATACTAGTGTAAGTACATATAAGCACTTTCAATGGAATAATATACTGCAGAATCATCAATACTGTTGTATAGGTGGACCCATACACTTCTCCTACTGACGAATAGTCCTCCAAACAAATATATCTATAAGAAAAAATGTTTTAGGGCCGTAACAATGTTATCGACTGTCCGATAAAAATTCTTTAACTACGAATGGGATTCAATTTTATCTTTATATTTAACATCGTTTTCCTCCTATTAAAAAATAACAATTTCATTTCTCGTTAGAGGCGCAAAAACTTAACATTTGAATGTTACAGTCAATGGGTAAAAATCATATTTGGATGTATTTTCTCCCGCTCTTTTCATGGTCCATAAAGTCTGTAGATCGGTTTAACTGGATATAAACAGCTGTTTTTTGAGAAAAAAAAATGAATTAAAAAATCCTTTAGGATCATGAAAGAACACTTTTTTCTCGCCTTGAACATTACATTTTATTGGTTCATAAACCGAGTGCTTAGAGGCCAAGAATGCGTATCAGTCTCGTTGTTTATCGGCCTTTCTTGGGGTGATTTGATTTACGTTTAAAACGTGAAAAATGTTTTAATAATATCATGCATCTCGTTTATTAAATAACCTAAGAAGCTAATAAAACAGATTCCGGAGTCTGAAAAATGTGATCCAATAAACCGATGTAGAATATGATAGGATTCGTACTTGTCGCATCTTTGGTAGGCAGTTTCGTTCTCTCCCTGACCTCCTGGCTGGTAAATTTTCGAAAACACTCCGGTCGGCAAAACGGTGATTCCAGCAAATATCCAGACAGCCCCTATGATATAAGTTGCGCTCCGTTTCGAAATTCTTGGTTTGAGAGGGTACATAATCAACATCCATTTATCTATACTGATTGCCACCTAAAATACCCCCCATTTAGGAAATAATCAAAGAGACTTTCTGAAACAATATTTACTCACCAAAGTGTATGCACTGACAAATACACTTAGTGTGCTAATATAATTCACAAACGGACACATAGACGCCCCAAATGGCCAATATTGCAACATTATAGTCACTGATGTAAATGGAACACATAATAAAGTAATCAAAATATCACCTACAGCTAAGTTCATTATGAAATAGTTGGTTACTGTTCGCATCCTAGGTGACTGTAGCACTATGTAACATACGAAGACGTTCCCCAAAAGAGCCACCACAAAGATAACACCATACATTGTATAAGCTATGGAGGAAAATATGGGATTTCTTGTTGGATATTCTGGATGCACGATGTCACATGATTCGTTCAAGTCCAAACCGAAATTTGGAAAAGCCGTGTTGTATTCCAGATTCGTTGTGTTCGTCATCACGTTGAGCGTAAACATAAATCTGGAAAAATTGATGGTTTAAAATGTGCCGCTTTGAAAAATTGGAGTTCTGGATAAAGCATTAATTCGTTGAAACAAGTTTCGCTGACACAAGTTATTAGTTGCCTCCAGCAGAGCTTTGCGGGTCGACAACAGTGAGAAAGCCATTAAATAAAATTTTGTACATTTATAACACTATTGCCAGCTCAGCTACAAACTAATAATTAATTTTACGAGCAATCTGAGGTCATTCTAGTCCACAAATAATTCCTAAATTATTTCTAAAAAAATTAATATAAAAACGAATAATAAAGAATACTAAATAAAATTTAAGAAATCTGAGGCATTAAAAGTGTTTGATTCAAAGAACTGTGATACCTATTTATTGAAATATTGTCAACTTAACATGAATAATACCCAACATGGTTCCTAGGGTGTAGCATGTATGAAAGTTTCCCGAAACTGTATAAAAACTTCGCTAATTATCAGATATTGTGCTGCATGTTATGTAAATTAACTTAGTTGAATAAAATTATGTGTTTAGCACCCCAAAATATAGTTGAATAAACCTTTCGGTCAAAAGAGTTCAACTTTTTCGGAACAGGTTTGCCCCAAAGTCTTATGTCGGAGTGTTATTGTGAACTTATGCAGTTCTAAATCCAAACAGAAACCCCAAACACGTTTTAGAAATTCGCGAAGCACATTTTTGCTCAAAATATCTTACGGAAACTTTTCTCACAACTCGATACACGATCTGATTGTGCGGTAATCGCCTTTTTGACCATCTAACTTAAATTCTTAATATTTTTTCCAGAAAGTATTCTGAAGTTGTCTGCGGAAATTTAATGCGTCTTCAACACTCGTACGGCCACGTTCTCCATTTTTTAAAAAAAAAATTAAAAACGGCTTGTTTTGATGAATTATCGATTAGAGCCTAATTCAGAAAAACGTTATAGAATTTCGCAGCCAATTTCGCAAATGTGTTCAAACTTGTTTTCATCAAGTATGAAACTTCATTTTTGGAGTTGAAATGAAAAATAGAATTTTCTTACGATTTCAACGAGTTAATTGACATCGTATCCCAAAGTCAACGCTGAAGGCAAAAGGTCAAAACTAAAATAAAAGCTCGTTATATATTTTTTTCCGCATTCGATCTAAGTGAGTTGAAAACTTTTCTACCCTAAACATTAAATATAGATTTTCTGTTTGAAAGTTATTCGAGTCACTTCTTCATACCGTCCTCGATAGGACAGTGAACGAAGGAACAAACGAGAGGTCATGAATTTGAATGCGAATTCAAATTTTCAGTAAAATAGATAACTCTAGTATATTGGAGCGTTCCACATTGTTCTAGGCAGCCTCATCAATATTCATATGTTTCGTAATATCGAACCATTCTTATGCGAATTGTCATCGTATCAATCAACAATTTTTAAATGAACAATATCATTTGTATACGGAACTAATAGGCCGATGGAAACAAAAATGGATTTAAACTGTATTGAATGACAACCAATAGGTCATGATTAGTTTGAAACTTTTATGTCGGGTCCCTTTACAATTTATGTAATCCAATGTTCAACCGGTCAGGTAGGACGTAACATTTTGTCAAATTTATAGTGAATATTACGGAAACCCTTTTTAGTACTTGGCCATCATAAATTTACAAGTTTCCTCATTTAAGAAGAAGAAAATTAAATAAAGTTCCATAAAAAAAAAACTTGCCTTCTAGNCATAAATCTGGAAAAATTGATGGTTTAAAATGTGCCGCTTTGAAAAATTGGAGTTCTGGATAAAGCATTAATTCGTTGAAACAAGTTTCGCTGACACAAGTTATTAGTTGCCTCCAGCAGAGCTTTGCGGGTCGACAACAGTGAGAAAGCCATTAAATAAAATTTTGTACATTTATAACACTATTGCCAGCTCAGCTACAAACTAATAATTAATTTTACGAGCAATCTGAGGTCATTCTAGTCCACAAATAATTCCTAAATTATTTCTAAAAAAATTAATATAAAAACGAATAATAAAGAATACTAAATAAAATTTAAGAAATCTGAGGCATTAAAAGTGTTTGATTCAAAGAACTGTGATACCTATTTATTGAAATATTGTCAACTTAACATGAATAATACCCAACATGGTTCCTAGGGTGTAGCATGTATGAAAGTTTCCCGAAACTGTATAAAAACTTCGCTAATTATCAGATATTGTGCTGCATGTTATGTAAATTAACTTAGTTGAATAAAATTATGTGTTTAGCACCCCAAAATATAGTTGAATAAACCTTTCGGTCAAAAGAGTTCAACTTTTTCGGAACAGGTTTGCCCCAAAGTCTTATGTCGGAGTGTTATTGTGAACTTATGCAGTTCTAAATCCAAACAGAAACCCCAAACACGTTTTAGAAATTCGCGAAGCACATTTTTGCTCAAAATATCTTACGGAAACTTTTCTCACAACTCGATACACGATCTGATTGTGCGGTAATCGCCTTTTTGACCATCTAACTTAAATTCTTAATATTTTTTCCAGAAAGTATTCTGAAGTTGTCTGCGGAAATTTAATGCGTCTTCAACACTCGTACGGCCACGTTCTCCATTTTTAAAAAAAAAAAATTAAAAACGGCTTGTTTTGATGAATTATCGATTAGAGCCTAATTCAGAAAAACGTTATAGAATTTCGCAGCCAATTTCGCAAATGTGTTCAAACTTGTTTTCATCAAGTATGAAACTTCATTTTTGGAGTTGAAATGAAAAATAGAATTTTCTTACGATTTCAACGAGTTAATTGACATCGTATCCCAAAGTCAACGCTGAAGGCAAAAGGTCAAAACTAAAATAAAAGCTCGTTATATATTTTTTTCCGCATTCGATCTAAGTGAGTTGAAAACTTTTCTACCCTAAACATTAAATATAGATTTTCTGTTTGAAAGTTATTCGAGTCACTTCTTCATACCGTCCTCGATAGGACAGTGAACGAAGGAACAAACGAGAGGTCATGAATTTGAATGCGAATTCAAATTTTCAGTAAAATAGATAACTCTAGTATATTGGAGCGTTCCACATTGTTCTAGGCAGCCTCATCAATATTCATATGTTTCGTAATATCGAACCATTCTTATGCGAATTGTCATCGTATCAATCAACAATTTTTAAATGAACAATATCATTTGTATACGGAACTAATAGGCCGATGGAAACAAAAATGGATTTAAACTGTATTGAATGACAACCAATAGGTCATGATTAGTTTGAAACTTTTATGTCGGGTCCCTTTACAATTTATGTAATCCAATGTTCAACCGGTCAGGTAGGACGTAACATTTTGTCAAATTTATAGTGAATATTACGGAAACCCTTTTTAGTACTTGGCCATCATAAATTTACAAGTTTCCTCATTTAAGAAGAAGAAAATTAAATAAAGTTTCATAAAAAAAAAACTTGCCTTCTAGTGTAAATAGCCTAATAATAATGGAAAAGTAGTAGTATGACTGAAAATGGATGGATTTACGACAGTCATAAAAAAAATACCTTTTGTCAATGTGGTTCTACTTTCTAATGGCCACAAAAACTTTAAGGGACTGAAGTTTACACAGCAGATTAGGAAACTTTGTTTGAGAGGAATGATTGTTTCACTAAGTTGGCGAATAAATGATAAATGATTGTTACCTGGAACTTAAAAAAAATATAGTATTTTGCCCGAAAGTTTTGTTCGAGTAAGTTCCGAAGATACGTCAAATATTATAAATGAATATCACGTAACATCCCATCGGAATAATCGATTAAATATCTGAAGTAGGGCTGTTCTAAAAATCCTTTTTGCAATCATTCGAGTAAATTGTACATAAACTTCATGCCATTGTCGAATTTGAACTGTTACGAATTGAAAAATATTACCTCTATTATACTGGCAAATGCCTAGAAATTTCCCTTTCCAAAATAAGTTATGGCAAATCTACATAAAAAACGGCCGACAATTTTCTATCCAGTTCAATTTTCCTTTTTATTTACAAAGCAGTAAAAGTTTCAATCTGTATTATTGCTCAGAAAAGTCCCAGTTTCGTATAAGAATTTACTTCCGAGCTTGTGACCGCAATTATTTTTACGTATCGTAAAGGGAAAAATAAAGTCAGTCATATCTAACAAAAAAATTGAGCAATAAAAAATAATGCGGAGTCACAATTTTTAGCCTTAAAACGAAATTTCTATGCTGACAATCTAGTATTTCTCAAATAATGAATTTTAACCTCGGAATACGAGAAACGTCTCTTAAAATTTTGAGCTGCTTAAGAAATATAAAGCTTTATTTATAACACCTATAAGTTTACAGCAATTTTAAACACGGTGCCGTTCCAGATTATAGACTCAAACTTAGCTTTGTCTTATCATTAGTTAGATTAATGAGAATTTCCTATAGTATACACACACACAACAGAACGGTAATTTGAAGCAATAAAACAACTGTTTAATAGAAAGAAAAATAAAACTTTATGGTAGACCCCATCAAAGTTCCTTGTTTGGTAAAAGTGAAAATTAGTCGAAAGTTGAGGAGAAAAATTAAAGGAATAAATTATTCTTGTTGAAAAGTTTCCATTTGGAAAGTTTCAAACAAATAGATTCTTGTTACACAGTTACTTAAATTTGTTCAGTCAGTCAGTTAGGTTCAGTATTTTCAAATGGAAGTCTTATAAGTATTGGGAAAACAAGGAATTTCCTTCAAATGAAAGTTGAAAACAAAAACTTTTAATAAACAAACAAGAACAACTCTCATTTCACTTTTAAAGGAGCGCATTTTTTTTTAAATAGATCAAATTTTTTTTAAATCACGAGATTTTATAGCCTCTATTTAATGGAAAACTAAACTTAAGTTTTGAGTAACCAAGTATGAAAAAGTTTAACGAACAAATTAAATTGAAATTATATTGTAACAAACGTCCTAAAATCTTTTATGAAATTTTTATTCTAATCAAATTTTTAAAATACTATTAAACCCTTTTCATAAACAGACAGGGTGCTTTCCACGTATGAAATAATCAAGTTCTTTCTGGAATTTGGAGTCCATACACTATGAATTTGGAATCAAAGCTCCCTATTCAGAAACCTTCCGGTCCAGAAAGTTCTGAAATATTCTTCTGACCAATTACTCCCTTTATAAATACCCATTTTAAAAGGAAATTTATCACATATTTCGATCCTAGATAGAACACTGAAATGGTTTCAGTATCGCTCTTAATTGAAATTTTTCCCAATTTCATAACCGTCTGAAGTCCAATTTCAAAATTACACTAAATCTAAAGGTAAATTCACCTTTTTATTTTCTTCGTAAACTCTCTATTTTCATTTACTTTCATAAACTTCTTTTGAATTTATCAGTCTGCTTAAAAACTAAAAAAAGTTCAAAAGTACATTGATACCAGGTTTGCGGGACTGCAACTGATATGTCTTTAACAATTTGATTTGAAAATTTGGAATATTTCTTCCAGAAATCAAAAGGGAAATATCTCACTCGAAACGAAATGTGATTCCAACAAATGGAGTACTTCCACAATTTGGTAGGAAAGTAATACCATTTTTCGACTAAAATTTTCCTGAGAGTTCGATAATAGCAGTAAAGAGCCCATATACATTTGTCGCTTAGGATTTATCATTTAAATTTCTTTTTGTGAAGTTATTGAGGTACTCAGTACCTAACTTATCTTATCACGACTCCAATCCAGATATCCTGGCAACTCTTTGTTTTATACGGAGTGTTTCGCTTACTTATCCGACAAACTTAAACACAGGATAGAAAATATAAAAAAATAATTCATATTCACATAGAGCGGGAAATGCTTAATTTCCGATTTATAGAGTGTTCAAGTTCTCGGAAATATAAAGTTCTTTAAATATTTTATCGAGGCAGTGGAGGCAATTTAATCAAATTTAGTACACATCATTAGCCTGAAGGGCGTTCCATTTTGTCATAATATCAGTCCTCCCCAAGTTGTGGCTGTGGTGCTTGAATGTCATTAAATTTAATTAAATAATGGTACAGTCCTGTTAAAATGAACTTCTTCGTACGACCTTAGATGCAGAGAGGCAGGCAATTTCCGTTAAAAAATACCTCTAGGCATTTTTTGATAGCTGTCACCGTTTCATTACAATCTTGATGATTTCAACCTAATGTACGAGAAATCGTCTCATTAATTTTCTTTCGCTGGCAAAGATGGAATATGAAAGCAAAATAAGGAAGCTAACTTCTGAGTAAATTTTGATTAATAAACGGAATAGAAATTCGATAAAATGATGTTTTTTCACAAAACATTAATGAGAATAAAAAAAGAAAAAAAACTTTTTTAACAACTGTAATGCCCTTTATTATATGTCCCATCCATGTTCATATGAATTTCATTTCTTTTTTTGAAAAGTTCCATTTCGTATTAATCTTTTTCGGATAAGTTGTGAAACATCCGGTATGCACATATTAGGTTTTTTTCCTTCGATATTCCGAAACCAAAACGAAATGGCCCACAGTTTATATAGACTTTTTGACACACATGTCCTGATAATTGTCAAGTTTCGAAAAAGAAATTCAATCTTTTATTGTATTTTTCGCGATTTGGATTTGGACTTTTTTTTCAAATATTTTTAATAATAGCAAAGCGCGCGTCGAATCTCAACTCAAAGGGAATAGTATTTTGACAAAGACATATTTTCATTTTACAAAAACATGGCGTTTCTACTATACTTCAAAGTGTATACTATTATTCTATGTGTTTGTCTTGACTTTATTTCAAAAATATACTCTTTTTATGTTAGAAAAACAGTGTCATCAGTACAGATATGGAATCACATTACCTTAGTTTATTAATAACGAACAATGGCTAGACTGTTTTTTTTCTAATTTTGATAGAATATAAAAATTTAATTACATTTTTGTAATAAACAATAAATTTCTTTATTTCTTTTTTAAAAATAAAAGATAGATTTTTTTTTCAATGGTAATTTTGAAAGCAAAAGCCAATATAACCAATTAAGTTTTATAAAAAAAAAGTACAAATAAACTCTAGAAAATATAAGTAAATAACCTATAACTTAAAAACCTTCAATACAGGAACTGTTCTGTTTAACTTTCTATATCATAGAGCTATAGAGGATTACCCAATTAAATCGACAAAGACATGTCTGATCTAAACATACAAATATTTATCTTCCAAATAAATCCTCTTAAAAAAGACTCACTCATTCTAAAAGGGAATTAAGTAAGATTATCATAGTTAACAATATGTGGATCTCATGGGATCACTATTTTAAAATGTTTTCAATAATTTTGAAATCCTTGCAAAGTTTGAAAATGTCAAAGGCCCAGGTTTTCCGCACGGAATCTAGCAGAAAGTCCTGAATATCAGAAAGCATGTCTCATATAATAATGGATTTTTTCTCAAAACATTTTTAGAGATTCCAGAAAATCTCTTTTATGTTCCTCTTATTACGTTCGTGACTTTAATGATTCATCGTATAGTTTCTTTGAAAAATGTTGTATTACACGTCGAAAACTACTCATTTATCTCAAGGAACAGAGAAAAAAACAGGAATATAGGCAAACAAAAAGAGATTAGAATATAATTTCCTTCCTATAAATCGAGGATAATCCATCAAAAGACTGGCAACTCAACGACACTGATGAAAAATGTTTCGTTCGGAATTTGAATGCCATTATCGGGTTGGTTGTAGGTTGACTACAACCACGAGACGAGGTTCGATGAATGAATGAAAAAGGAAAGCAAGAACGCTTCCAGCTATAGAATGATTATTTGATAGCGGAAACTCTATGAACTTTAAATGACGATCAAAGGCTTTTTTTTGTTCTGTCAGGAAATAGGCATTTTCTCCTGATACCTAATTTAAATTAATGGATGTCATTTTGTAGAAGATTTATCAAACACTTTCTCTTTCTTTAGATTTTATCAGCACTTAACTGAATGACTAACAATAAAAGGATAACACTTTTTAGGCTCTGAAAAATCCCAGGATTGCAATTAAACTGAAATAAAACATTTTATATTGTTTTTGGAAATGAAAGACCATATTTCAGTTTCTTTGTGAAAAAAAAAATTAATTATACGTGGAAAATTTCCTTTTTCCTGATGTAGAACAAAAATTAATTACGATAAACCAAACAAATACTCGACTTTCAGTTTGAAAAAGAATGTCTCGTCCCTTTTGAAAAACTCCAAACTTGATTCGAAATACGAAAAGGAAGCAATAGTACTTTTTATGTGATATAAATACTTCAAACTTTTGCCCAGTCCACTTTTTTTCTTAGATACTTATAATCCGTCGAATTCGAAATATGACACAGCAGATAGTAGTCTCGTTTATTATAAATGGGGATGAAATTTTTCAATTTCCTCAGATTATAAACTGATCCTATTTGAGGTTGGATATTGAAAGGAAAAATTCAAATTTTCCACTGAATGATTCCGATTTATTTTGGTTTGATTCATTTTTTTTATTACTGAAAATGTAAAGTGTCAATTTTGAGGATAAAATCCTACCAAAAAAAATAAAATAAAAAACGATTTAATGGAAATCGAAGGTTACATGTAAATTTGTCGTTTTGTGACAAATTTACATGTATCCCCCCCGTGCAATTGATGGTATTTGCTTCGTTTCCCCATGTTTAATTCCACTTTTGAATCATCTTTTTTTAATTCTATATGTTCGTTTTCCTAACGCGCATTGTTAAAATCCCTGGACGTTTTCTATGGTAATAAGATTACGAATTCCCTAAACAGGGTGACATTTTCCCAAATTACAGCTAAATAAAATAGAAAATTCTGACACTTGTGTGGGATCAACCGGGACCAAACGTATAATAATGCGATTTATCAAATGGCAGAGGTGTAAGGGTTGTAATAAATATTTTTTCCATATAGAAAAAAGACCATTCTTATTCGTGAGACGCACGCTATCGTGCTATCAGTCGTTGATGGGAAACGGAAAATTATATTTCTGGCTATCACGAAAAGAATTATTTCATTTTTTAGATTAAATTCGGGCTTTACCTTCTGTATTGAAGAATATTCTCTTTGTCGCACCAACTCAACGCACTATCCTAATCCAAACTACGAACCACTTTAAACATTTTTTACACGTGTATTTCACCAATTTATTCCAGAAATAAAATCAATCCAGATAAATAATAACAGAAAAAAAATTGCCACAGGTGGTCGAAGAAGCGCAAAAATATTTTTCAATCTATCCAGCCGGTTTCCAGACGTTAGAAGCTTTGGTAGCGTGAAACGCGATCGCCGCACTAACTTGGAAAAGTTGTCCACCGACACTGTATAATTGAGTTCGGATTCGCGCAACGCGAACTTCAAACTTCTGCGATTTGGTTGTGATATTTAGAAACTTCTTTTTTCTCACAATAACAAATCCCTAGAAACCTATTACGAACTAATGAGTGAAAATGAAGATTTTTAATCAAAGGTTTTCTGAATGAAAGCTTCTATTAAAGAACGATTGCAAAAGGGCCAAGATAATAGGCATTTATCGGCTTTAAACAAGGCAAGTTCATTGAAATTTCATTATTTCGGGACATCGCTCGGGGTTGAAATAGATCATCACACGGGTCTACATTATAGAATACCATCAGAAATGAGTAGACAAAAGCTAAAAATTTAATTAAAGTCAGTTACTTTCAGTATACGACAAGCTATAATTTTCTAATTATATTCAATTAATATTTTCGATAAAACATGCTAAAATTGGGCATAGCCAAGTTTAATAGGGTTTTCAAATTTCTTTGAAGTATGGCCTTCATAATAAATCATTCATAATTCTACAAGAAAACTTTGAAATACAATACAATGATTTATTCATCGTTTATTAAACCGTTAAAAGTAGTTTTATGTTAAAAAAAATTATTCATGACAATGTTGTATGTGTTTCCCACATTGGAGAATACACAACGTTGCTGTTAGACCTTCATCCCTTTTCACATGGTCAATATTGATAGTCGGCTCTAACTAAAAACCATACGGAACGTGTAACAGCAGGTTTGCTATCCAGTTTCTACCTCATCTTATTCATACTGCAACCAAACTTTCAGGTGGGTGAGCGAAATACTAGCGTTGCGAGAAATTTTTCATCACAAAATTATGGGTCGAAAAAGTTTAAGAAACGCTGAGAAAGGATGCTCCCAGACGATTTGAAATTGATATGTTTTTCAATTTTTTAGACAGTCGCTATAAGTATACGAATAAAAGAGGTTTGGCAAAGTTAACCTCCCACACGATAAGCGAATAAGCAAAAATGCCAAATAGTGACTGAATACACCAATCATCTGGAAGCATCCTTAGAAAATCCATTAATACGAAACTATACCTCAAAGTCAAACACCCAATTCGAATTAAATATTTGTCTTTTGGCTTTCTTATCGGAAGAGAATCATCTGTTTTTCATCGGTGGCCACATATAGTAAAAGAAATGACACTTTCAGTGAGTTCTTGAAATAACAATAAAATTGTGATAGCAGATTCATGGAGAAGGTGTTTCACCTAGATTGCAACAAATTTAAAAGGGTCACTCGAGAAACTTAAAAGAATTGTTCGAAAGTACGATCATTTCATTTGAAAAACAACTGAACTACCGCGTACATGTGTGACATTAACATGTCTGTTGTTGATCTTTTAATGTTTTTTACATAATTTCAAAGTAAAAAATGTATTGAGATAGGGCAATCATGTAAATCAAAGTACCAGTTATGGGCTGTCAATTCACTAGTATCGAAAAACCATGTGAAAATTTAAACTAACAAAGAAAAATTTGCTTGAACTGCAACGTGTTGCAACAATATGTGACTCAAAGGTAAAACATAATGTACACTCATCATTCAAATGTATACGTGAATAACCAGAATAAATGGAGGAATCTTGTTGAACAAAGCTTGCTTACATCTAGAGTCAAAAAATATATATGTGCACAGGATTTTAGCACCATTTTAGAGAACAAAGTCCTCTATAACAAGGGCCAAAAACCGGCTAGTTTTCGAAAAAAAAAGGCAAAAATATTAAATTGGTAACGAGAAAAATTAAATAAATGAAACTAATTGTTTAACGAAAATAGTAGTATTAAACATTGCTACCATTGCTAAAATCATTGTTTTAAATTTACAAATCACGCAATATCTCAGTCAATGGCAACGTCGCAAAAATATTCAAACTTGACTAACTCGAAATTGTTTGAATTTGTTTTGCGCATTTCCTTGTATTCATGTACACGATAAAAATGTTTGAAATTGTAGTATTGCATCTTCGGCCACTAGGTAAATCTATTGACGATGTAACAGCGAATGCATTCTATACGCGAATATCATGACATGCTTCTTATTTATGGAAAATCTCTCTCAAGTTCCAAAGAGGCTTGGCGTGTTTACGGGTAGAGATACCCAGAACGGTCGTTTCCAGCTCGGCAAACATTTGTACAAGTTTTCCAAAGGCTTTTGCATAGGGTCAGTGTGGTTCCTAAATGTCAAGAACGTTTATCAAGAACAAATTTTAAATCTTATTAATGAGGATTCTTCAAAATGTACTCAAAATATTTCGTGAGAAGTAAGAGTTTCTCATAGAGCCGTAAAAGAGGAACTGTCAGAAACTAAAGCCCTTATCAGTCAGAAAGGATAGAGACAGTTTCAATTGCTGCTTTTGCACCCTGTCAACTATTGTGAATGGTTTATAGTTCAAAATCAAATGGATTCATATTTCATGTCTAGTATTTTGCCAATCCATAAAGCTTGTCTCACGAGAAATAAGATTTGGAATTTTTATAATTTTCATAACTGGGCTGTTGAATCTCCTCACGGACTCTCAAGAAAAGTTCCAACATGAATTTTTAATCAATTTATGAAATGGTGAAATGAGAGATCCCCTTATAGGGTTATTTGTTTTCGCTCAAAAGTTAAATGGACTTTTTAGGTTTTTTAACAACTGATTTACTTTTGTTAGAAAATGTGCATCATCGATTACTTTTGATTATGTGGTATTTGCATGACGAAGCTCCAGCATACATAAACCGTCTATTCGTGGAGTAACTGAATAATATTTTAGAAAACAGGTGACAGGAAAAAATTGACCCATTCATTGGTTTGCAAAATCTATTAATCTTACCTTTTTGGATTTTTCCTTTTGAGGTGTTATGGAAAGTCAGATTTATACTGCTGAAGTAAGGTATAAAAATCATTTATAATAATGTACTTTTGATGTTGTCCGTCACATTAAAAGTATTATTAGATAGGAAGCTATGCACTGCTATGTTATTGTTGTCATAATTTCATCATCAAAGTTGATTTTAACTAATGACAGCTAAATTTTGTAACCCCTAACATGCACCTTGCGTTCGAAAATTATAATAGGTCAGCAAGTCGAAACGTGGTGGAGTCAGGACAAGAAAAAATAACCTAGATACAAGGAATGCCAAAATGTTATCTTAAAAATGGTAAACTTCTTGATCAATGATCACTTAACAGTCAACGAAGTCATATGAAGTTAACTAGCGAAAAGGGTCTAAAGCTGGAAGAGTAAAGTACTGAACAGGGCTAACTTTGTTAATTCTTCTCGATCTTTGGAAGTTTAGAGCATTCGTTTTGTATCTGCTCGTTTTGCAGCTTAGTCCAAAGTCCTTTGGTTTGAAATCGACATTAGTAGCAGCTCCTGCTGCATTATGGCTTATGCAAGAAGAACCAAAGATCGTGTCAAGGTAAGTACCCTTATTATTGAAGAAAAAGAAGAAGAAGTCTTCTACAAGGTATCTCAATGGTAAAATAGTCCTTGTAACATTTATATATTTTTCAAGCTTTCATTTTATTCCATTAAAACTATCTTTATTTAACCATCCTAGTTTTCTTTACCGCTGAGCAAAAATCCCAGCAAAACACCGTTATTAAATAATTATAACGTCAACGTCCCAGTCGTGACAATATTCCCGGATTTTTTAACGCATCCAAACAAATTGGTTAAAACGCTGCCGGGCTTATATAGATTCAATCGATCGACATTTTGAACATTTAATGTAATGAAAACAACAATAATTGTGTTTCTTATTGTGACGTGAAGCGTATAAATGTGTCGTGGTGTAAAGAATTTGTGCTACTAATTTTAGTTTTAACAGACAACAATAATGGGTAAGTTTTTTTAATAAAACTACTCATATTTATTCTAAAACGCGTGGAATGAATTCCTATAAAAATTTAATGTGCCCATTGTGTGTCCAATTAAAAAAATAATCCTCATTTCTCTCAAACTGGTAAGCTTGCAATTGGACTTAAAATCATTAAAATTTTTTTTTGCTCAGTGAGTTTTATTCACATAAACAACATAAAAAATGATAAATATTTACGGATAAGAAATAATTTGCAGTTGATAGTGATCGTAACGAATATTTGGATTTCTTATATACAGTGTGTCTACTTAAGTTGGCTGCATATGGAGAATATTTTGGTTTTTACTTTTACGATGAAAAGTTATTGTTTATAAAAATTACTGCATAATCTGAAACTCATAAGCAAATCATCAGATATAAAAATTTATTAATCATATACGAGGTTGGTGAGAAAATATAAATTCTTGCAAAAGTAAAGTATTGTAGTTTTTTAGAATATTGAAAATTATCATGAAGAATAGTTGTTTTACATTAAAAAGTGTATTCACATCATAAGGTTGTACTCAAAAAAAATCTGTTTGTTTATTTTGTTCACAATCTCCCTATAACATTGTTAATTTATTATTTTTACGCAGTGTTAGCACAACATTTCTGTCACTTTATTTCAAATAACTGTTTCAACTTCTAAACACATTTTCTAAATAACTAGATGTGCCGGTGACATTGAATTTCGAAGATAAAATAAAAATTGTACAATAGATTAATTGTGGGAGAAAATTATAATAGTTACAGAGAAGCTGCAGAGAATATTTAACTGGATGAAAAGCAGAAATTTACAAGGGATCCAGATAAAAATGTAAACGATACAACAGTAAGAAAAATATTAAGAAAATTTAAACGTATGGAGATGGTAAAAATAAATACAATAACAAGCGTCGTAAGTGCGTTGCCAATGAGGATGCNTTAATCTTACCTTTTTGGATTTTTCCTTTTGAGGTGTTATGGAAAGTCAGATTTATACTGCTGAAGTAAGGTATAAAAATCATTTATAATAATGTACTTTTGATGTTGTCCGTCACATTAAAAGTATTATTAGATAGGAAGCTATGCACTGCTATGTTATTGTTGTCATAATTTCATCATCAAAGTTGATTTTAACTAATGACAGCTAAATTTTGTAACCCCTAACATGCACCTTGCGTTCGAAAATTATAATAGGTCAGCAAGTCGAAACGTGGTGGAGTCAGGACAAGAAAAAATAACCTAGATACAAGGAATGCCAAAATGTTATCTTAAAAATGGTAAACTTCTTGATCAATGATCACTTAACAGTCAACGAAGTCATATGAAGTTAACTAGCGAAAAGGGTCTAAAGCTGGAAGAGTAAAGTACTGAACAGGGCTAACTTTGTTAATTCTTCTCGATCTTTGGAAGTTTAGAGCATTCGTTTTGTATCTGCTCGTTTTGCAGCTTAGTCCAAAGTCCTTTGGTTTGAAATCGACATTAGTAGCAGCTCCTGCTGCATTATGGCTTATGCAAGAAGAACCAAAGATCGTGTCAAGGTAAGTACCCTTATTATTGAAGAAAAAGAAGAAGAAGTCTTCTACAAGGTATCTCAATGGTAAAATAGTCCTTGTAACATTTATATATTTTTCAAGCTTTCATTTTATTCCATTAAAACTATCTTTATTTAACCATCCTAGTTTTCTTTACCGCTGAGCAAAAATCCCAGCAAAACACCGTTATTAAATAATTATAACGTCAACGTCCCAGTCGTGACAATATTCCCGGATTTTTTAACGCATCCAAACAAATTGGTTAAAACGCTGCCGGGCTTATATAGATTCAATCGATCGACATTTTGAACATTTAATGTAATGAAAACAACAATAATTGTGTTTCTTATTGTGACGTGAAGCGTATAAATGTGTCGTGGTGTAAAGAATTTGTGCTACTAATTTTAGTTTTAACAGACAACAATAATGGGTAAGTTTTTTTAATAAAACTACTCATATTTATTCTAAAACGCGTGGAATGAATTCCTATAAAAATTTAATGTGCCCATTGTGTGTCCAATTAAAAAAATAATCCTCATTTCTCTCAAACTGGTAAGCTTGCAATTGGACTTAAAATCATTAAAATTTTTTTTTGCTCAGTGAGTTTTATTCACATAAACAACATAAAAAATGATAAATATTTACGGATAAGAAATAATTTGCAGTTGATAGTGATCGTAACGAATATTTGGATTTCTTATATACAGTGTGTCTACTTAAGTTGGCTGCATATGGAGAATATTTTGGTTTTTACTTTTACGATGAAAAGTTATTGTTTATAAAAATTACTGCATAATCTGAAACTCATAAGCAAATCATCAGATATAAAAATTTATTAATCATATACGAGGTTGGTGAGAAAATATAAATTCTTGCAAAAGTAAAGTATTGTAGTTTTTTAGAATATTGAAAATTATCATGAAGAATAGTTGTTTTACATTAAAAAGTGTATTCACATCATAAGGTTGTACTCAAAAAAATCTGTTTGTTTATTTTGTTCACAATCTCCCTATAACATTGTTAATTTATTATTTTTACGCAGTGTTAGCACAACATTTCTGTCACTTTATTTCAAATAACTGTTTCAACTTCTAAACACATTTTCTAAATAACTAGATGTGCCGGTGACATTGAATTTCGAAGATAAAATAAAAATTGTACAATAGATTAATTGTGGGAGAAAATTATAATAGTTACAGAGAAGCTGCAGAGAATATTTAACTGGATGAAAAGCAGAAATTTACAAGGGATCCAGATAAAAATGTAAACGATACAACAGTAAGAAAAATATTAAGAAAATTTAAACGTATGGAGATGGTAAAAATAAATACAATAACAAGCGTCGTAAGTGCGTTGCCAATGAGGATGCGATGTTAAATATAATGTTATCTGTAGTAGGATATTCAAAACATTCTTTAATAGAAAAGGGCATTTTAGTTGCCAAATATAGTAAATAAAGGTAGGATTTAAAAATTTTAAAAATAATAAATTTCGTCCATATAAACCTGTATTGATTCGTACGTTGCAACATAAGTTTGTGATAAGCACTTTGATTTTTGTTCTCTTATCCAATTTGAACTAGAAGACGATCCTTTTACAGTACAAAAATAGTTTTTTTCGATGAAACTAAATTTATTTCAAATGGAACAGTCGATTCCCAAAATTGTCGAGGGTGGAGTAACAACAACTTTAATTTCGACATCAGATTCGTGCTCAGCACTATTTTAAGACTAACGTTTAGTACAGGATTTACAGGATTAATATAATTGGATCTTTTTTCCGATAACCCATGAATTCTGAACGGAATTTAAATTGTCTGGAAAATCAATTGAGAGATTTTCTGAATGAACTACCCATAAAGGAAGGCCACGAGATTTGGTACCAATAGTAAAGGCGCAATATGCCATAGTAGTTACTTCAGAAAGTAGACAATACCTATAAAACATTTTTAATGGAAAAGTAATATGCTTACCGACTTTTTAGATTTTTTGGCCAGCTAGACCGCCCGATTTAAATCCCTTGGATTTCTTTTTGTGATGTTTCTTAAAACAGAAAGTATATCAACAACGACCATTTACACATTCGACACTTAGAGCGGATTATCATAGAAAAAATTCAAGATGTAACTACTGACATGATTAGTAAATATTGAGAGAATTTTCTATTTGAATGCAAACCTGTATGGAAAAAGAAGGTGGATACATTGAGGTATTATTGAAGGGAACAAAAATTTAACTGTTTTTAAATAAAATGGACAAAATTAGTATAATGTTTATCACGCAAAACTTATAATATTGTCAAGATAACTAACGTTATTCGTATTATCACTTTTATCATTTTTTAAATGAACTAACTGATAAATAGACGAGCATCAATCTCTAAGCACGTGTAAGACCAATCACCTAGGTTTTTGCTAACCGAGACTTTAGGGTAGGGAGGTCAATGGTCCTTGTCCCAACAAGGACGGGCAGTTGATAATCGGTAGACTTTTTTTAGTAACTGATACAAGGTATCGCTTTAACTGGTTGTACCAAGATTTGAACCTTTAGGCTCAAGCGTGACTCTAATAAAGTGTCTTTCCCAATGTATGTATGATGTCTAAATGTAAATACACCCAAGGAAGGTGAAATCTAATATTAAATAATAACTACGTGTTTAGCATTGTACTCTATGTTCTTAAAAATGATTCCTATTACATTTGAAATATTTTAGTGTCAATTTATGATTTATTTATAATTATTATCGCATTCTTATATTATTTCTATTATCTTTTAGTTCTGTTTCCTTGAGATTTAAAATAAATGTTAGTTCGTTTTCAAATTCACTTCATTTGATTTAATTAAAAAGATCCCGGCAAGTTACTATTCAAAGTGACGGTTATTCATTTTTATATTTCAAATATTTAATTACCCTATACCTACAGGTTATTTCAAGTTTAATACATTCATTGATATTTTCTTACAAAGCAGAACCTTTTATAAAAAATAACCTTTTTTATTATTCGTAAAACCAAAAATCAAAAAGTTTTCCATATGCAACCAAATGCACACCCTGTATATTTTCAAAATTTCTCACGTGCGTATTATTGTATTGTGGAAGTGACTGGGGGGTGGAGACCATTGCTCTTTTTTTTTGGAAAAAACAAATGTATCATTAGCTAACCAGCGCCATCAGACAAAAAAAAGTTTGAAAACATTTCGGGAACTGGATCTGTAGCTAAGAAAACACGGATAATGGAAAATCTAGTAATAAGTGAAGACTCTGAAGGAAAAATTTAAATAATTTTAAGTCGGATTGCCATGTTACCTATTCCAGAATAAATGAGAAGTGCTTATTTTTTTAATTCGACATACAGTGATCACATTAAGGACTTTTTCCAAAGTTGAGTGAATGGATAAATTCCCATTGAGGTATTAAATTAATCAAGAATTATCTTAAATATTTTTATTTAATGAACACATTTTTTACTTTTAGAGGTTTTTTAATAACTTTAATTTTTTTAATTAAGGTCCATTCTATAGAGAACTTTAAGGGTTTTAAAATCATGTGCCGCTTAACCTTTTCATTTAAAATTTTAAGGGTCGTGCCAATTTCCAGAAAGGGGTTGGAGCGGAGGAGTTGGAGATGACGAATAAAAGCATCCCCTTGAAAACTTAAATAGATGGATCCAAGTGTTTCCTTAAAAAATGAATGTAAATACCTTGAAATGCCTATGTTTCATTTTCAATTGGCGACCCTGTATATGTTCTCTTCTATTACCCCGCGTGTCAAATATCTTAGGGAAACCTTAAATAAGTAACAGTATCTTTTTACAATTTGTCTGTTCTAGTTTCATTTCTGGTCGGGTCGGCGTTGATTCAAAATGAGAAATTACCAGCAAGACAGACCTCTTACAAAATCTGCTATAGTTATTGGAGGTGGCTTGGTATGAAAATCCTAATTTGAAAATAAACATATTTTTCTTCCATTTTTCCATTTAAGGTAGGAAGTTTATGTGTTTCCCTCCTAGCCCAAAGGGGTTATAAAGTGACTTTGTTCGAAAAACGTGGAGGTAAATACGATATACTTAGTAGAAATATGTATGTAGGAAACAAGTAGTGTTGTATATTTGGTATATGTATGTATTGTAGCTATTTTAACAAAGAAATATTTAAAATATCATCACATCCTGCTAAATAAACCATCAGTGTGAGTTTACAACCGTGCCAATCTTAGGATATTTATTCTTTCTGCTAATTTATTTCAAGCTGTTGTATAACAATTTCTTTGCTACATTTCAAACTGTATATTTTTTTAAGATATTCGAAAATTAGAATCGGCTAATGGACGTTCGATAAACCTGGCATTATCACATCGAGGACGTCAAGCCTTAAAGCTAATTGGTATTGAGGATGAGGCCTTGAGCCATTCTATTTCTATGAAAGGAAGATTATTACATAATATTAATGGTCATACAAAATCTGTTATTTACGATCCAGTTTCAAATCAGGTAAAAACTAATTAAAGCTGACAAATTCATTACGTCATCACTTTCAATCTATAGTGTATTTACTCTATCGGAAGGAACTATTTGAATAGGGCTTTGTTAGACGGTATGAAAAAGCCCTTTTTCGTACAGAAAACAATAGCAATTTTAATTATCTTTTTTAGTTGCTGAAAAAGACCCAAACGTTAGACTTTGTTTTCATCATAAATTAACAGACGTTGACTTTCAAACGGGGTTTATAACATTGAAAAGGTAAGCGAGGGAGTTTCAAGCGACAAAAACTATGGAATGTTACTCATTTTCCAGTATTAAAAGTGGTGAAATTTTGCAAACTACTGCCGACCTCATAATAGGAGCGGATGGTGCCTTTTCCAGTTTAAGATCGTTCATGCAGAAAACCGCTTTATTTAACTTTTCACAAAATTTCATTGATCACGGCTATTTAGAACTATGTATTCCCCCGGAACGAGGTGGAAAATTACATCCGAATCACCTTCATATCTGGCCTAGAAGTACAAAAAATGTTCACATGCAAGGGTAACTCTGAATAGTTTTTCCTGCTCTGTCGAATAGAGGCATATCTATTTAATTTATCTAGAGCTGTATATTCAGCAAAAAATATCCAGAGTAACCCTCGTATAAATAATGTTATACATTTTTGCAAATTAAAGGAGAGTTAATGATGATTGCTTTGCCGAATCTGGATAATTCCTGGACAGTTACTCTCTTCATGCCATTCAAAAAATTCGAATCCATTCGTAATTCGGAAAATTTGTTGCATTTTTTCAATGACATATTTCCAGACGCTCTACCACTGATTGGGGAAACTGAACTGAAAAATTTCTATTTTTCAAATAAACCATCTGCTCTAGTTTCAATTAAATGCAATCGATATGATATGAATGGTAAATTCTTAATTATTGGCGATGCGGCTCATGCCATGGTCCCTTTTTATGGACAAGGTTGGTATTTAAGATAACAATTTTAATGATATTTTATAGAATTATTAATTTTATATATCTACCTACAATTTTTCTTCCGAAGAAGAATGACACTTTTAGAAAAAATCCTAAACATATTAAAACAGTATAAAGCTTGTAGTATATGTATACCTTATCTACTCCAAATGTGTCGTGTTTCTCCAAACAAAAATCTATTTTTAGGTATGCCTTTTCTTCGTGGAACTTCCAAGAAAACATTCCATTAAAAATAATACTAACGTCATATTAAACGAAATATTATTAACTGAGGTGTAAAAATTCCTAAAATATTCCAGATACCTATACAAATTTCCTGTAACGTCAAACTGAAATATTTGTTCAATTTATAAAATTTTGGATGTAAATTGAATTTAAAAAACAATTATCAAATTTAATAGAACTAAAAGTTTACATTTTTGATTAGATTTTTAATTAATCGGTGCAGGAATGAACGCTGGATTTGAAGATTGCTTTTTATTGAACGAGATCCTGAACGAGACTCGTGACGACGTGGGCAGAACCACTGTGTTGTTTACGAAAAAAAGACAAATAGAAGCTAATGCGATTTGCGATTTGGCCATGTATAATTATGAGGAAATGAGAGATTTAGTTACGAAACCGTCATTTGTAATAAGAAAACTTTTGGATACTTATTTAGCGAAAATATTTCCAAGAATATGGATCCCCTTGTACAATTCCGTTAGTTTCAGTCATATGCCATACAGCAAATGTATTGAAAATAAACACTGGCAAAACCAGGTGAGAAATTCTATTTTAATGAATTTTCGAAATTTAGATCTCGAAATTGTAGATACTTTATGCAACATTCAGCTTATTAATCCTAGTTATGGCAACTTTGGTTGTTTTATTAAGAGCAATCTAACGTTGATAAATAATCGAAATAAACTTCATTATGTGCATAGAGATCAACTGGTGTTTTATTGTTTTCGTTTATCCACTTTATTGGAAATCCATATACAATATCAGCCATATGTCACTGATGTTTATCCAAAGACATTTCGTCCATTCGATTGATTGATCACCTAAAAAAAATAAGTCTTTTTTGAATTAATCTGTTGATGTCCAGGAAAGCCTGAAACCTTTCCGCAAGTAATTCTAACTTGAAATATTTTCGTAAATAAACAAATATTCGCTGTTTATAACACTTAAATTTCAGTATGAAAACAAATCGTAATCGTAAAAAAACTTCTCTTAAGCATGTAGAATCCTTTTACATGATTAACATATCAAGAAATGCAAAAATAAAGAAAACCCTGTAAAATGTACGAAATGCACTCTTAAAATAAGGCATAAATTTGATAAAATGACTGTCTTCTATACGTTTCTCTATGAGAAAGTTCTTTATAACCTTCACGTGTTGTACATCTTTTGATGTATCTATGTCCCAAGTATTGTAACTCAGTTTGTCATCACTTAGAGTGATCAGTGATGTCTACCTTATGCAAGAGACCCTTCATCAATGCCCAGTTAAAGTGTCAGTAATCTTTCTTAATTCCAGTTAACTGTCAATTTCAATCCCTGCTTAATTCTCTTTCATTCAATGTTTGTACAGAATATGATTTCATCATTTATGAATATGAATTAACATTTTTCATTGTAGTTTTAAGAATGCCTTTTTGGAGAAATGTATATGTCGTAGCGTATGAAAAGTCTAGACATTTCATGAAAATCCTTAACAAATCTTACCATTATTTGGCAGCGTTTCACGAACTGTCCAAGTTCGCGAAATAATGATAAGATTTGTTAAGAATTTTCATGTTATTCGTACATTTATAGGAAAGTCAGCCGACGGCAGGTCTCTAGTTATAATTATGTGTTAAAATATTACTACTAAAGCTGCTGTATGCTATTGTAGTGAATAAAGCATGAATCAAAAGCGTGTTGAATATTCCACAAGAAAGTTTCAACACAAACACATAGAACAGAGATCAGTATTCCTCCAGGATTCTTGCAGCTATTGATGGCAGAAAATGAGACTAAGTTGTGCTCGACATCTCTTGTTAAATAAGCAGCATCCTATTGAACGTAGGTCATCAGCAAGCGATAGAGTTTAGATTAACGAAGCCAATAATGGCGCTAACTGTTACTTTTAGTCATGGTTCCTCATAGATATGAGATGGAATTTGTTTCAACTCATTTACGCAGCTACTTATTCCAATACCATAAACTAAACATGAATGCTTAAAGGAATCACATTCAGTTATTTACCTACTCAGATGAGACCAGATTTGATTTCTGTATGCAGTGGTCCCCACGTACGGCCAATTACAATCCCAAGTAACCGTCTTCAAATGCATAATCTAAAAGACTGGACCTAGAGAATATTGATTAGAAAGTTGAACTGGTCAACATTGTGCTGTCATTAACCTTGTTCTATTGATTTTACGATAATGATTTTGCTATAGTTACAACTTTTTGTTAAAACAGTTTTGTCCATGTAGAATGTCCATTAAAAACTTTATAGTTGGATATTCAATGGAAAAATCCAATTTACAACTTTCTAAATTACGCAAGTTTAAAACTTACCACATAATACATCATGGTATTCCAAATGGAAAAATTTAATTAAATAATCACGTCATTTTGAATAGGGTCTAAAACTTTTCCAAATCTATTTTTCAATAAATGTTCTTTCCAAGACTATCATTGCCATAATATTCATTTTCAAGAAGAAACTAAAATATTCAACTGTATTTACCATATTGTGAGTTCTTAGCAAAATCATACTTGTAGCGTAAGTAACTTGAACGAATCATAATTTTAAACATTTTGTAGAATACTCAGAGAATTAGACGATAGAAATGTTCATGCAAAATTTTTAAGCTCATTAACCGAAAATAGAGCTTCTTTGAACCCGAATAAAACTAACTACAACTTAACAGTAAGTTTTGTTTTGAAAATAATTGCCAGACTCGTCTTCGAATTGAACATGGTAGTTTCAATTTTTCCTGTAACTTTATATTGGTTCTGGAGTCCATTAGCAAAAGCTGTGAAAATAAAATTCTTTTGTAAAAATATTACATTAAAGCAAACATTCTGCGTGTATTTGAACTATGAACAGTGTATACTACTCGATTGAAGGCAAATAAATCTAGTCGTTGGCTAAATTGATGCTTTTTAGAATGATTTATCATCTTGAAATAGAATGGGATCGCTCGCCTTTTAAGCTAGCGGGGATCGTTAACCCTTATTTTTCATATATAGGCCTAGTTTGAGAGGTAAACTTTCTTCCAAAAATAGAAAGCCTGAAACACGTTTTACCGTACTGACACAATTACAACGTAACTTTATACATATTTTAAACACGTTTCAAGTATTAAGTGTTAACACGTTGTTACATTTACACCGAATAAATTATGACACGTAATTGAAAGTTTCTCTTGTAACTCCAGATTTAAGTTCGATGAAACGGGTCAAAATCAAAATATACCGATTACTTTTGTAAACATTGAAAGTGTTTAATCTTTTCTATGAATATAAATGTTTTAGGCTTTGTTAAGTATTTTTTCAGAATTTTTTAATATAAATATTTCTCTATCAGCGATTTATCAATAATTAAAGCAATGTTTCGTTGCGTTTTCAACGAAAACACTCCTTGAAATTTATACATATATTTTTTAAACTGTTAAAACAATAAACTGAATTTTGTTTAAAATTAATAAAATTCATTTTGATGTTACCTACTGAACCCAATTGACAGATATTTAAACAAATAATTGTTCATGATTATATAAAATATTAAAGATCGTAAAAATTACTTTTTATTTAATTTTCCGCAGTTAACAGAAACAGGTATCAAAAGTCGAATGTGCACCTTACTTGAGAAGACTCGAGATTTTGCTTAGAAATTGATCCAAATAGAGAGATATAAATATAATATCCAGATTTTCCAGAAACAAAGGCTTAATTCGTCATTCTCCAGTAATTTTAATAAAAGAACTTGAATGCAATTTTGGGAAATTGCGTTTTTCAGTTGAGAATATAACTTTAAAAACCCTTTTTGAATGAAAAGGCAAAACTTCATTTCTCGATTTTTAAGTTTATTTGACTTTAAATATTTACCTATACGTTCTCGTTTGCTAATTTTTCATTGCATCGAATTGCTTCGGAAATTGCAAGGAATCGCTATACGTATGAGGTGGTATTGATTGGTACTGTCGGCTTTGCTTATTTAAGCAACAATAAAACGATTGCCTTTCCATTAAAAAAAATATATATATTTGAAAAAAAAGAAAAGAAAACTATCACGAAAGAAGATGAGATGACTCAACCAAAATAGTACACACAAGTTGGATATTGTAATGAAAAAACTTCGTGACTTGGGGTTCGAATTGGTCAAATACCTTCCTTAAAACTTCGATTTCAATCCGTTTTTTAGATCATCTTCCCTAAAATGAGCCCAAAATGGGAAAAATCTTGAAAAGACCCCGCATACACATGGAGTTTTGCTTGAAATTTGACCTGAACAGTCTTTGAAAATTCGCTTCAATTTGAAATAGGTTCACTTCACAATTTGATCATTTTAGTTTCTTGACGATGTTTGTTTGAAAAAAGTCAAAGATGAGACAAAGAGAAAGCAAAAACAGAAGACTATTAGTTCCAAATCAGTAAACCTCAGCTAAATAAATGAAATTGTTATCGAAGACGTTCCTTTGGTTTTTGCTTACACCCACACGAATTTACATGTTCAAGTCAAGGCTCTTGGGCCGACCTTCAAATAAAATTACGTATATCTAGGGCGCCGAAAGAATCTTCAGTTTGACTTAAAACGAGAAAACATTTAAGAAATATTTGAAAAATTCTGAATACTAAATGTTAAATTGTCAACAATTGATTGGTGACATGAATATACTCAGCTAAATTCGGGCTTTCTATACAAAAATAGTGTACCTGATATTAACCTGGTATTCAAATCATGCACCATGAGCTCGTAAACAGGAACATTTCAAAAACTCCGAGTACATATTCTTCTTTATTTCCTTAAAGTCAACAACTTGTTATTGTTTTCCTCTATTTTTCATTGTATGATAGAGAACTTTATTTCATCCTAAAGAGAAATACAAAAAAAACAATGGAAACGATTTTAATAGTCATTACGCAAAATCCGATTTGGAAAATTGAAATCTTCTTGCACTGGAAATTTCAATCTCGATTTATGAAACACTGCAATATTTTGGTACAATAAATTAACAGAAAGTATCGGATGTAATTTCGGGTCATTTTAAAATTTTCTGCAATTTACATGCACAACACGCCGGCACAGGAAACAAATTAGTACCGTCGCTTTTAGACTGACTATCAAAATATGTTAATTTAACGGACCTATATATCTGGACGCACATACTCAAATATCCCGATTTGATATTGTTGCACTCTTCACCACTAAAAGAAAGCCTATTGGAAACTAAAGAAATTCTTAATTCATAATACCTTTGGTCTGGAGATTCGCATAATTCCATTGTAAAATCCTGCCACAATTCTTTTTGATTAATAATCGTCCTTCTTTGGTAATTACGATCAAGCAATTGTGTTACATCTAAAGGATTCGTCGGTTTTAGTTTGCACAAATTAATCATTTCCGGTTCCTCATCTTCTTCGTCATCAAATGAAAGTCTTGTTGCTTGAATAATATATTTGAGCTTAATTATAATATAAATTAAAAAATTTTCTTACCAATTATAGGAGGTGTTAGGCTAGCTGATCTGGGAAAATTTTTCGATAGTAAATAATCTCTAATTTCATCTTCAGGATAATCGGGGTCCTTTAAATTCGTTAAATTTGCAAAAAACTGATCCAGTATTTCAACGTTGAAGCCTGAATGACTTGAACTAACTAATGAGATATAATTTTCCTTAATAAAAACAATAAAATCAACAAAAAACATTGAAACTTGCCATGAAATAATCCAGAAATGATTATAAGCCAACACGTTTTTAAATACAAACAATTATTCATACTTCCCAATGGTTAACACAAACGAAGAGTGACTTTATTAAGAGGATGAATTGCAAATTGTGGTAGTTTATGCCATTCTGTTTAAATAAATACGAATTTCGAAGTAAAACTTTAATTACGGAAGGAGGGATTGGTTCTCAATCCTAGGTATCAACAAGAATTCAATATTTTAAAGTATTAGAAAAAATTACTAAAATCTATGATACGAGGTATGTTCAAAATTTTAAACATTAAAAATTTTAATAATGTATTTATGTATAATAATTTATAGAATTTAATATGGTATTTTTTTGTAATTTTTTGCCATAAAAATTTTTAATTTATCGATTTGTGTTCAAAAAAAATTTGTTCAAAGCTGTAAAAGAGGCTTTAGAAAATATCATACATTTTAGTGGCTGATGAAGTTCTGCAAAAAGTTATGAATAAATAAACAGACCGGTGCTTTCCAAACTTTCCCACGACAGAATTAAGCTTTTGGAAAATTTTGATGCCCCTATAGATACATTATTTTTTATATTCACAAATTGAATTATGCCCTGTATAAAGCCTTAATGACAATTTGTTCCGAACACTAGATTTGGGTCTGAGGAAAAATTCACTGGAAAATTGTTAAGAAAAAAGAGTTTCAGAACTAATACAATATGGAACTGAAATTGCACTCTTAATAATCATATTGATCTCCTCCCCTCTCTGTCGATCATGGAACCCACGTTAGGGAACACTGGACTAAAGGTACAGCCAGAATTATTCTGAAAAAATGTGAAAAAAAAATCAAAATTTCGAAAGAAGAGTTTATATTGTTTTCATAATGTATATATTTTCTATTTTTTATCATTCCACTTATATATTGTGCTACAAAACCACTCATTAAAAATATTTGCTCATTCTTCTTCACAAAGTTCCACAACAAGAGCGGACTAATAAAAATAAAATAAAAACTTGAATAAAATTGGTTTTTCGATTAAAAAACTTTTTGTTTTGTCGGTTTAATTAAGCAAAACACACACAAAACAAGATTTTTTTTAAAACACTCTTTAAATACATTTTTATTAACGCATGAATATATGTGCAGTGAGGACGTAAAGGTTGAAACAAAATTAATTTTTAAATGTGGAAATTTTGACATTGAAATTTTTTAATAATTATTTCGTC
>JABRWK010000055.1:121725-165082 GCA_013372445.1 Hypothenemus hampei
AACTTTATCTCCACCCGCAGCTAGTAATTTACCACTTCCAGCCACTACATATCCGCTGCCTTTAATTAATTGTCCTTTAATTGCCAAAACTCCACCTTTAATGGCTTTAACTGCTTGCAACAGAGTGTTTAATACAGATTTCTTAATATCCCATGTATCAATATGCTTATCCTCATCCTGCAAACGGTAAATTTAAAATTCCTATTTCACATTCATAAAAATAATTCAACTACTTACTACGTGTGGATGTGAGTCGTAATGAATAGATTTTGAATCTCCACTGAAACTTCCCTTACTGAATCCCGCCGACGCTCCTGCAACAGCTCCTGCTGATCCTTTTGCCACCTGAGCGAATTTTTGCTTCAAACCGGACACTACGGCCAATTTTAGCTGATTTAGTATGTCGCCTGAATTCGGACCAGAAGACCATGGATCTGATCGTTTTGACCTGTAACAAATTTAGAATGAAAATGCCGTTGATGCAGGATTAAAATTCAAAAGCGTTAAAGCTATTTAAAAAAGTTTTGGGAATAATGACGTAGATATTTATTGGGATTTTTATGGATTGCATTCAGGTAGCGTTGATTCTTATGGATGTTTTCCATTATTATTGCGAAGCTGTGATTGTAGCATGACAATAGCTTAAACATGCTTAGAGAAATTAATAAAAATGATGAATGAAAACGATAAAATATTTTAGGAAAAAATAATTGGTCGCATGACATTGCAAATTACTTCGCACTTTTAAATATTTTAAGGCAATAAACACGTTTGTTCTAATGTCTAAAACTTTGTCAGGTTTTGTCAGTTGCTGTTCATGAGACCACTTATTTTTGCCACACAAATGTCATAATAGTCAAATAATTTATCACAAATATCATTCAGAGAATCAGTCTTTTGTCGAACAAAAGCAATGTCAATGGTTTCCATTTATTTTTTCCAACTTAGGCGGAAGTTAGTGGTCATACAGAGAACTTGTCGTGAAGCTTAGTAAGCATTAAACAGCAGAAGAATATAAATTCATACAAATCTGCAACTATTTCATCTACATTTGCTTCCGCAGGAAAACCATCAATGCTGCGTTTCCTTCTTTTGGCCGAGGCTTCTGCGATATTCGAGATTTGCCCTTCAATTCCTTCAACTAACTGATGCACTGCACCTGCAGTTCCTGATATGGTTGATCGTAATCCATTTACGACATTTTGGCTAGCGTTTGCAATATTAGAACTTGAACTTCTAGCAATTCGTCCGCTGGCTCCTGTTGCTGTCTTTATTGCTGCTGATTTCATGCTGTGAATAGTTGATGAAGCTCCACTTGAAAGTTTTGAAGCTCCTGTTATAGAACCAGTTGACACCTGGCGAATTTTTTCTGCAATATGTTTCACTGCTGCAGTTTTTAATTGATAGACCGCATTTGCTGATCCGGCTATTGCAGATACACTTCCTCTAGACGCCTGTGCAGCCGTATTAGTGATATGTGAAATTGCAGCTGTTTTTATCTGATTACTGGCTCCAGTAACAGTATTTAGCGAACCTCGAGCCAGCTGTCCAAGTTGTGAAACCAAAGTGTTTTTAATATTAGTTTTCAAGTTATTAGCTTGAGAACTAGCACCAGAAATTGCCGTAGCTGATCCTCTTGCAATATTTCCAATACTGTTAGAGACATGATGTTTTACTTGGTTTACTGCATTTGCACCAGCCCTAGATGCTTGACCAATCCCAGAAACTGACCCACTAGCCAATTTACTTATGTGACTCGTCAGTCCCGAAATAAAAGAAGATTTCAACTGATGTAATGCATTTCCTGATCCTTGAATTACTGTTCCACTACTTTTAGCTACCTGACTACTTGCACCAGCTGAGGCACTAGTAATTTGTCCTAATTTTTTCTGAGCTTCTTGTAGAATTGCAGATTTAACAGTATTAACTAAGTTGGTTGACTCGATTACAACTCCCCGAGTCAGCTGGCCTACGCCTGCGGAAGCTGATCCCACAGCTGCAGTCAAAGCACCGGTAACACTACTTGCAGCTTGTCCTAGTTTCTGCTTAGTTCCTGCAACGACTGCTGATTTAAGATGGTTAGCTACATCAGCTCCACCCACCACTATATCTTTAGAAACTTGTGTCACTTTTGTGTGAAGACCTGATGAAGCGCTACTTGCTACATTTGCAGACCCACTAGCAATTTTTCTAATTTGATTGCTAATTTCTTTTTTCACATTAGTTTTCAGTTGGTTAACGGCGTTAACTGAGTTTGTCAAAAGTTCTGTAAGGCTTTTCCCAGCATTTCCTATAGTTGCAGATCCTGCACTAATCAATCCTGCTGAGCTTCGTGCAATGTGCCCAATCTTATTAGTAAATCCTGAAACTACTGATGATTTAAGGGAATGTAGCCCGCTAGATGAGCTTGAAGAAACAGTTTTCACAAGATTTCCTGAACTACTTGCTAATTGATTAATTTTTTGGCTGATTCCATTTAGAGCTGCGCTTTTAATCCTATGTGCAGCACCAGCAGTGTTTTTACTTGATCCAGAAACTAAATTACCAATGCCTTGCACTAAGCTGCCTAACGCAGCAGAATGGAGTTGTTTAACAGCACTTGCTGAACCAGAAACAGTATTAAAAGCTGCTTTTCCAGCTCCACTAGATCCAGCTGTTATAGCACCTGCTGACGATTTTGCAATTTGAGCAATTTTTCTTTGAATTTCAGCAGTCAACGCTGATTTAATTTGATGTATTCCTCCCGAAGAACCCCCTATAGCGCTTCCAACACCTTTTAGGGCGTTTGAAGCTGAACCTTGAGCTATTTCTATAATTTCTTACGCGTACCTGAAACCAGTGCGGTTTTAATTGAATAAGTGTGCCTGCCGATCCTAGTATTGGCTCTAAGGACCTTTTAGATCTGAAAATTATTTTTGGAGCGTAACGCTCCGATGTTATTAATGTGAAATTAACTATACAAAGTGAATTTTAAATATATTTAAAATATTTGATTTAGTGTTGATGTTAAGGGTGAATATTTTAATACAAAGTAAGTAGATATTAGAATCTGCTTACCTTTGATAGTCGAAATATTCTTTTATATCTCCTTCGGATAAGTCGTCGGGGTTAAGAGGATAAAAAGGGGTTCCAATAGCTGAGCCACTTGACTTTTTTATAGAAATTATTGCACACGTACACACAAATACCAAGGGGATCTGAAAATAAGATGTTATGATAAGAAAAATTTTGATCTAATAAGGTTATCTGCAGGTAATAAAAATTAATAGAAATAGAATATGAAAGAGAAAATAACGAATTTCCATTACTTTCCCCAAGACATTTACGAAAATTCCATCGATTAATTGATTGTCAATTTTTCATATTTTCATCGAACCCGAATGTCGCATAATTAAACGGTTACAACTGCATATTAAAAAAATACTTTGTTGTTACTTTCTCTATTGGGTACAAAACGATCATCGACCGTGAACTTATAATAATTTCGTCTACAATGACCGAGACTTTCGATTTTCAAAAATACATATATGTATACACACATACACATATACATATGTATACCCAAATAATGGGATGTAAAACTATCAATTGTAGAGAAGAACATTTCAATTAAACACTTTCGTTTCCAGTATCGCCTTTCCTTGTTGCGATAGATTGTTAAACGAAATTTATAGGCCACTTAAAGGTTTTAAATGAAGTGAATAGATGAACTTCGAACGAACAATGTAAAGCTACAATATATTTTTCATTAATTAATGTTATTTACTTGTCTAAGCTTGATCGCTAGTAGAAAAAGTATTTGTAGTACATGTATAGTTGACTATTTCAAAGACTACAAAACAATTGCTTTTCCCTGCCAATAAAAAATAATATATTAAATTGTGTGAAAATTTTGAAACCAAATAAGAATTAAAAAAAAAAATGTCATGTCAGATGCCATTAGAAAAATCGATAAAATACATTATTAACATGTTCACCTTTATTTAAAAATGTTAAGAGGTAAGAGTACTTCACGGAGCCTACTCTTCATATTCTATTGTGTCAAATTCGGTTGGCTTCCAAACAGAGGAAAATTTTCCATTTAAAGTGACGAGAGATCTGAAAGTCTCATTTTAGTGTCAACTCCAGAAAATATCGTTTCAGTCCATGATTTGATGTTATCAGACGATCTAATTAAGCTAAAACGTATAGCTGACACTCTGGATATTTTATAGGAACGTGTCCATCACACTGTTAATGTAGAGTTTAAATTTTTCCTCCAATGAGGATATAAAAGGGATTGCAGAAACGTAGATTGTAAATCAGGAGGATTTTTTTATAGACTTAAAGGCACTCTTCTCATGCCATATAATGTATTAAATTAAGGCCGGATTATAGAATAATATAATTTTTTCAGCCAGAAAGTTCCATTTCTTTTCCATTAGGCTAAGAATAAATCAATACCTCCTCGTACATTTTTGATAATACATTTTAAGACCGAAATAACTTTCTCATGCAACCATTTATTGCCACAATTTAACGATTTTCTTTAAACGAAGACGATGATCCACTATCTGTATAAATCCAATTAAACTATTAAATTACATGTTAAACAAATAAGTAGGTATCATTTTTATATTAAGTTTTATAGTTTCCATTTGACTACATTTGCCGATTGAATGTTCATAATTGCTACAATAACATGCTCATTGAACTATAAATTTTCGAATGCTCAGTTTAAGACTCAATATACGCTTAAAAGTTAATCGTTGAATGCCATAGTTACAAGTCTTGAAGCAGTATTTTTTTATAGAGTCCGAATGATAAGTGGATATCGCTAAACATTTGTAGATATCACAACGTAATCGTAGGAAAATTGTAATAAAATCAACATTTCTTATCATGATGTATATTAACATTTTTCAATCAAAAGACGAAGTGCAGGGCTTCGAAAAACTTTTTGTTCTAATGGTTCTTATAGAATTGATCCCAGTAGTATTGTCTAGAAAGATTATTAAAAACATTCGAGGATTTAGCGTGATATTCGTTGAACAGTGAAGATATCGATTGTCCACATTGCTAGGGAACCAACTAAGATTCATAACGAAAAAACTGATTTATTACGAGGGTTACTCTAAAAATTTGATGTCGAATAATATAATTTTTTAGCATAATGGCTATAAACTAATTAAATTTAAAATTAGAAAAAAGCATAGTGCCTGTGTGTGATAACGTTTTTTTTATAAAATTTCGAGCAATTTTTCTATGTTTTTTTATTCACACGAATAATATTGACTTGTTTTGCTGAACATACCCGCTATTTTCTTTTAGGATCATAAGTTACATTCGCATTACTTGACTTGAATCTTCCAGAAAATGCCGAAGTAGATTAGAGAAATTGAATGCAATTCCAAAATAGATTGACATTATGTATTTTTTTTTATCTATTAGTTTCAATTACATTTTTTTTGCCTAATTCATGTATTTGTTTTTATTAAAAAATTATCGAATTTATTCTCGTAACACAGGGAAGTAGCATTCGAAGTAATTTTTATTACACAGGTTGATAAATTAACTTAAAAGTAAGTGTAATTATCAAATTATATAACCGATTAGCGTTAATTATCTAAAAGTTACCTAATTTTTCATGTATGTAGGAGGTTTTTTTGTATTTAA
Organism: Hypothenemus hampei; assembly: GCA_013372445.1. NCBI lineage: Eukaryota > Metazoa > Arthropoda > Insecta > Coleoptera > Curculionidae > Hypothenemus > Hypothenemus hampei. Next base: position 127,381 of record JABRWK010000055.1, read on the forward strand.
ATAGTTTAAAAAATCATTCGTATGCTGCCCCGAACATGAAAAGAAAGTGTACTATTGTTAAACTTGCATATTTAAAAAAAATTCAAATTGTGTAAGACAGTTTTTGGAAAAATCAAATATCATTTAATTATCTGAAATTATAATTTACGAAACATTTATAAATATGTAATTTATAAATAAAAATACTTAAAAGCACAAAGAATGATTATAATTATGAAAATTTCACTCAAAACTTCAATGGTAATTATTTTTTAACAAACATAACGAATTTGCATTTGAAATTATATATATTATTGTAAATTGTTCCTCGATTGGTCAAGGGACATTCCATCGATTCATTCATGAAAATTTTACTATTACGAAAACGAAATTTTTAATAAATAAAAAAATAAATTAAATATTACACAATAATATGATTAATAATGGAATCTAAATTGTCTCTCTTTGGCAATTCGTTCGCGGATCTTCCGGGATCCTTTCAACGGTCCTGTCTCTTTTATTAAAGATGCGCCAGATAAAGCTTTTACCAATATTCGGTGAAAGTCAATATTTACATCATAACAAAAATTGTTATGTAATTGTGCAATATATTTTTTTTAATGTATTAAACCAGTTGTGTTGACATTTAAATACATTTTATTACTAAATTTATTAATTAAGACTAAAACATTTTCAACCATTAACATAGGCATTAAAAAAAGCGAAACAAACAATGCAGAATCACTTGTTTATCATTTTTTAGTAACATATAATGTAAATATAGGAAAATAACAGGTTTTTCCTAATTTAAAGCGTTGATTAATTGAACCGCAAAATCTACCAATCTCTTTTAATGTCAATATCTTACCTTCATGTTGTAAAGGTCTCGAACACGCACTTAGTCACACATACAAAACCCGCAAAAATTAATTGGTAATAATCCTTGCCTGCCCACGTTAACTTTCTTCTTTCTTCGGAAGAAACGTGTATTCATAAAAGACCCGACAACATCAAGAGAGGTTCTGCACTTCTTCACTCTCACTCCTTTGGGTATGAAGAACCGAGCCGCTGACCGTCAACCTACTTTTATATGCATTAAATGAAGTTTATCGTTAATATGTTTGGACCCCACTGGTACGAATTGAAAGAAAAATTTCACTTTTTTGTGAAGGTTCAAACGGAAATATTCCATGTAACACATATGACTGAAAAACAAAGTGAGCTTTATACTATTAAAAGGTTCTAAGGATATTTTAGAAAAACAGCATATTTGAAAAGTCTACATCTCATATCATCTACTGTACCTATTATACTTGCCTAATGTTAAACTTTAACTTACCTTTTTCAGTAATTTCTTGCAGAAAGATCTAAATACATCCTATATACATATACATATAGTTCCTAGCCCTTTTTATTTTCAAGAAGGACGCTAAATCAGTACTGTAACAACTTTTGACTCTTGGTTTGTCGTTCAACAAGAACAATGAATAGCCTTTACCCATGAATTAAGAAGTTATCATCTATTCGTCCGTTTTAAATTTTGAATAGTTCTTTCATTAACCTTTTCGTTAATTGTGTATCTGATTTACATGTATTCATTATGTAAAATTCTTTAGCACTTCCAAAAAGAAGTAGATATCAATTTTCCAGGGAACTTTCTAGTTTTCACTATTATATTTCGCTGCATTGATTAAATCTCTATACGTGAATTATTATTAAATCACTGTACGTGAATCTAATGAGATCCAGCCTGCTTCGTGGCTAGATTCCAAAGACCCTTAATTGTGACCATTCACAAAATTTCGTTTGTAGATAACTCAGTATTTGCAAGATTGTATGGAAGTGGATTCTACAAATACGGAAGAGACTACAGAATTTCTCTATAGGCAAATATGCAAGATTTTTCTGGCGCCCACTATGCCAATTCCAAAGTGCGCTTAAAAACTAGTAGCTAAAAACGTCTCTGACAAAACTATTAAAATATGCATGTAGAGCCAAGCAGAAACAATAAGCAGCAATTAATGTTAGCTCAAATCAACCACGAGCACGTCTATGGTGTATGAGTTTATTCATTATCCAGTGCGAGTTCACATTTTAAACACTGGATAAACTGGGATAAAATAACAAGTTTAGTCTGGTCTGAGTTCCGACACTCGGCAATTTATGACAATCAGATGGTGGAAGTTTTGGTTAGAGAGGCCAAAACAAACGGTAAAACCGAAGAGTTTCCCTTTGTTGCGAGACATTGATTATTAAAAACTCCATACACAAAAAACAATACTTGATGGACTCACAACGTATATCCCCATTTGAGCACGCTTGTTCAGACTTAGAACTACTTCTTAGCTCACAGCAATATTAACCGACAACTTAATAAAAGAAGAAAATCAGTAGTAAATGCAACCAATCGCTGCAGATAAATGCGAGATTAGATAATGTAAGATTTCGCCTTATTCGAAAACGAATTCTTTAATGCACGTTTCTTTTTCAAATAATCGTCTCTTCACATCAAAATTATATTACATATCGATCATCTGTCTGCAGTGACTCGTTGAGTTTGCTTGTTTTACAAAGTTCACACTTTTACTGTAAAATGTAGATGTATTTCAATAAACAAGGGTAGATAAGATTACATAACACATAGGCAACCCGCAATGTCGACCAACAATACCATTAGCTTTTTTCGGATACTTTTAGGAAGGATATAACTTTTCTGCTCTGATTAATAAACATAATTCACTTCTGTTAATTTTCAATACCTATAACGTAGCTCGAGGGTTGTTTACACTCGACAGCCAATATATGAAATTTTTTAATACAATCGAAAACTAGGACAATTCTCTGTTAACTTTTTTATTCTAGCTTACATTACACTAATCATACGAATTTTTTTAAAGAAATTCCTTACTCATGATCTAATTACTCACAGGAAAGAGTTTGTAGTAGGTGTGCAGATACCTACGTCAATGTTTCATGATATTGACATTTTTCGATTGTTGCTTAAATAGTGAAACATATTTAGAGTCTTAATCACTTGGTTAAAAAAGTTAATTTATTTTTTCTTTTACGGCTCATTAAACTTTAACTATGAAGAAATAGTAATTGGTAAATCCATAAATCAGATCAATGGTTTACTTAAGTAGGAGATTAAGTTTATGATTATTCGTTCAGCTCACTGTGAATCATAAAGGGAAAAACGGCTAGAACATACATATATTTCTTATTCACTTATCAAACATAATAATTAATTATTAACAAATGAATTTAATAAAAGAGAAAATAATAAAGAAGTATAAAAAGGAAAATGACCAAATTTTCTTAGAAATATCTTCATCAAATAATGTTATTAGTCAACAAGTCTCACCTCCATATCCGTTCGACGTCATAACCGTCTATCCAGATAAAATAAACGAATAATACTTTAAACAAAAACGACGTATTTACATTGGTGTTCGTTCGAAATTTTGTTCAAATTCGAATATAACTGCAACAGATACGGGCTGTGATTGAATCTTAATTTTAACTTCGATACTTCTAGTCAAAGTTCTTAAGTGTGATACTAATTTTTAAATGATAATGAAGAATTTGAATATTTGTTTAGTCAGTATTCTAATATGTTACGCTTTAGCGGTAAGTGATATTTTTTTACGTATTTCAATGGGGTATATCTGGAATATATCCTGCAAAGTATAAGAAAAATAAACATTTTTTGGCTTTACTTGTGATGTATACATACCTATACGTATTATATTTATTTAAAAGGAATCGAAGGAAGGGGTGAGTGGATAAATGTGTTATGTGATGAATTAACTATTGATTTCGCGAAAAATGATTTTGAATTTTTTCTTCAATGCTAAGTAACAATAGATAACATTTTAATTCACCTGCCCCTTCAACTAAAAAGTCAAGCAGTGCTTCAAAGGACATAAGCAAATATTTTTAGCAAATTTCTAAAAATATATTTTTTCTGTTATTCACTGCTTTGTTTAATGTCTTGTTACATCTCCTGATCAATTAGAGAATTCCAATTTTCCCAAATCTCGCAAGAATACAAGTAAAATATCGCACACAATTGTAGTAGAGTTGTAATGAAGCCTGAAATAAATTTTGCGTTCAAAAATCGANATGAGTATATAGAAGAAGAAAAATAGGCATGTTTACGTGAAGGAGTACATGGAAAGAGTACGAATTTTAATGATGATTGATTATAAATACAAGTTTTGGACACAAGAAGAAGTTTCCGAATTATTCTATAATAAGTGTCCTGATTAGTCCATTAACAGAGCAATAGTAGCAAGTGAGATACAGAGAAAATTTATAAACTTGAGCCATGTAAGAAATTGTTTCACAAAAAATCGTCAGCAGTTTCAAAAGTAAAAATTTAGATATCACATTATAATCCCACAAATGCAGATGTGAAGTAATATTACAGGGGTCAAGTTAGTTTTAAAACACCTAAAAAAACAAATGACATCATTACAAACATCATTTTGTTCAGAAACTTCAAGAGCATGATTCTGATCGCACAGTGGAGTTTTATGATATAGGGATAGATTGATAATACAATACTAATTTTTGAGAAACACACTTTGCTTCAATGCAATTACCTTTTGATTAAGCAGTTCTGTCAGTAAACAAAACTATAGATATTGGGCTATACTTGGAAACACTCACTGAGCAATAGAAAAATATATCCGATTTACGGAAAAGTTCTACTTATGAATCGGAAAAGTCGACACTTCATTGTTAAGACATTTTATTTTATTGAAGGTAGGTTGAATGGTGAATATTACTTGAAATTACTGCAGCAGAGCTCTCTATCCAAGTATACAACATCCCCACTTGCACATATACGTTTATTTTCAACAGGAACATAGCCATTCTCTACTAGTTCTATTCTCTAATATTAAATAATGTTATAAACGAATTGTTCAATGTCAGCAGATAAATGGCAGTTAGTCCGAACATTTGGCTTGATAATACTTTTCTCATGTCTTCTTAAAGTTTTCTTACTTTTTCACATATTCATTTTAATTTTTATTGATAGAAGTAAATAAAATAACGTACTTAAATAGAAATACACTGTAGGAAATTCATAAAATCTTTTACTCTCCAAAATTTTGCGATACTCGTCCGATCAATTTTTACTCCTCATCCCGTACAATTTTTCCTGAATTTATTCCATCCTTTACCTGCTCACTGTGTACAATAATTTCAGGCATCTACGGCATGTAGAGGGGACGGTTATTTTCTTTCTCTACATTCGTACATTGCATTTGCATGCAAATTTTTTTTGGGAATTTTTTATGATAGGTAACGTGTATGACAGCAATTTGGCCTGACATTACCATTTAAATTGAAATTAGCTGCGTGTACGCACACTAGAAAAAAATTAAACTAAACTACTAAGCTTAAGGACGTTTAATCATCTCTAAAACCATCGGTGTGGGGTTTTCCCCATCTGTTAATTACCTTTCTGGTTACAGTTGAAAGCACAAAATGCCCCTTTTTTCCATCGTTAGTGTCTAGAAGATTCAACCTTCGTAACAATTACTTTTCCAATAATTTAAAAAACCTGTACCTACGGTACATTTTAAAAGTTCAATATTGATCTAGACAAGTTGCTAATTATAAATTCCACGCAGTAGTTTACTTTAAACAACAAAAACCCGAATGATTCATTAAAAAACAGATCTACGCCACTGGAATTACCCGAGATTTTTTTGTACAAAGATATGTGGTCCTCACTCTATTTAGTGGAGAAGAATTTAGTAGTGAATTCGATTTTTTTGTTAGCTTTCTGGATAAATTCTAATTAAAAATTTTTATTTACAGATAATTATTTTGTAACATGAGGTGCTTTGCTAGTAAGTTAGCCCTAAAAAAATAGAAACAGACAATCTTTCCTTTTATTTTTTACATAAACATGAACTTTATTTGAATATGTTATTTATGTATTAACATATACAAAAAAAATATATTCGTACAAACAATTTTGCATGAGAAACTTTTTGGACAATATACATAAAATAAGATGCAATGATGACAATAAAATTACAATTTTTGAAAGAAATTCGAAAATTTACCAAATTGTAGTTGAATTATCCAAATATGTTTGTAGATAGGAGACCATAAAACATGTAGATACCTATATTACGTTAGTCACTGGCAGATAAATTAAATCGAAGCAGTGGCATCTAAAAAAATTACAGCTGAACTCCATGAAAGGTAACATTTCATTGTTCCGAAACCAATTTTTATAGGAGTATTCGGTGGTGTTGCCGTAAAAAAATCAATCAAACACAGGTGGTTTGACGGATAAACTAGCGGCCAAGCACAAAAAAGAGGATATATTGTCATCCCCGGTTCTGTGATGTATTGTTTACCCTTAAACACCCCATAAAAGTTTAATATTTCGAGAGATTTCTCGGAGAAACAATTGGAATACAATTTAAATTCTGAATAATATTCCACTGCCACAAATAAAAATCACTCATGCCAACTGCCAATCGTCTACAAATTTGTCGATTGAAATGAGAAGTGAACCGTGCTTTAAGACATCGTAGTTTGTACATATGGTCAGTGGAAAATATGAAACTGACGACATAATCGTATTATATTGGCCAACGTGCACTTTAAGGAAAAAGTTAGATATATTGAAGAACGACAACTACCGTTATTTTGAAGATATTTACAACAGATATATGCAGAAAGTGCCGTCGAAATTGCGCCAGAGATATGTCAGGCAATCATCGGCAGCAATAAGTAGTGAATGTCCCAAAAAAAAGTCTAGGAATATCATATCTGGTGATCGAGGTGTCCAGGCAAACTCTTGCAATTTCCTCTTCCTCTTTTCTATAATCGGAGGTACAGAAACTTTATTAAGATTACTTATCATTTTAGAAATTGCTTTTTCAATGAAGACATCTGCATGAAAGTGAATGTTCCAATGGGTTATACAAGTTATTGCTCCCATTGTTTTAACTTTCCTTCCTGTTGCGTTTGTAAAATTCACTCACCATCTTGTCATTGAAAAATAGCTACCTATATGTTACAAGATTTAAAAATTTATTTGAAATAAAATTTTTAACTATTTACAAACAAAAATAAATTAGAAGAAAGCCTCATTAAAACAAGAAATAAAGATTTTTCAAACAATACGAGAGTGAAAATTACTAAAATAATGACTAATAAATACACAAAAAAAATTTCTTAAGAAACACTAAAGAATATGTAGAAATTTTTGCTACTTGATATGCTACAGCCATTTTGGTTTAATTAATAATAAAGACCATTGCCATCGTATTGATAAACATACTGATTGTGAAGATCTTCTGAAATAAAACAATGCAAATTAGAAGAAAAAAAAAATAAATAAGACACCTTATTAATACTAAAAATTACGATTAGTAGTCACTATATTAGTATTGTCTAGTCATTTCCTACGACGGTCTTACCCACTCAAGTCAGTCTTTTAGCTCCATGAGGTGTTATTTCGTAAGAAACTGATTTCACCAATTTATAGTCAGGTCTACTCCTATGTCTCTGTTCACTCTGCAATCTCAACATTTTCATTTTCTGTGATAAATAGTCTTTGGAATTCGATGATTTGAAAGTGGGAGGTGCTATTGGAGTTTTGTAATAGGGAAAATTTCCTATGAATTTCATATATTGTTCTTTACTTGACGGTTCATTAGATTGATCATGGAAAGTTGAAAAAGACTCTGTCTCTTCTTTAGGTAAAAAACTAGTTAATGAATCACTGGGAGAAGGTAAATTTAACTCGTGAGAATTGGAAACGATTTGAGACACAGCTAATGTATTTTGAGGCAAATAATCAGAACTAAAAGGTACACGAAGTGTTGGCTGTTTTTTGTTCACTGAATGTTTTAAATCTTGCAAACTTTGTGGGGCATCTTTAGGTACTTTAATTTCCGTACTCGCTAAAGTAGGACTAGTTTCTAAGTGATCCAAAATCTCTCCTTTAGTTAATTTAATTTTTTGTTCATTAACTGCAGAAGATTCCGCTCCAAGATGATCATTTATATTATTAAAACTTTGATAATCATTTACGGGCACTCCATAATTGGTTGAAGGAGGTTCAGGCGGTTGAAGATGATCTTCTTCTACAGGAGCTTGAAAAATAGGAGCTGGTTCATTGTGTTGATGTCGAGCTTCCTCAACAAAACTTTGCCCTTCATCATGATGATAATTATGAAAGTCTTCATCAGAAAATGGAGCAGGTCCCGAGGGATTTAGGGATGTAGCTGCAGTGAAAAATTTGCCTACAACCGTGCCAAACGTTGGCCCGGAAGTCGGTTTGTAAGCGGAAATCACAGAATGATCAATGTGAGATGGCGATGAGTGATACTTGTCGTGTGTCGCTGGTATTTTTCTTAGAATTATGATTCCTGCGGGGTTTCCGTGAAGTTTGTCTTGAAATATAAATAAAATTAATGTTAAATTTAACAATCCCATACTGGGGAGATTCTTAATGCACACTTTCAATCAACGGTTCTTTGAGTCAGCCACTTAAAATAATTTGTTTAAGCAAACAGAAGATCGGAAATTGTGTCANATTTACAAACAAAAATAAATTAGAAGTAAAGCCTCATTAAAACAAGAAATAAAGATTTTTCAAACAATACGAGAGTGAAAATTACTAAAATAATGACTAATAAATACACAAAAAAAATTTCTTAAGAAACACTAAAGAATATGTAGAAATTTTTGCTACTTGATATGCTACAGCCATTTTGGTTTAATTAATAATAAAGACCATTGCCATCGTATTGATAAACATACTGATTGTGAAGATCTTCTGAAATAAAACAATGCAAATTAGAAGAAAAAAAAATAAATAAGACACCTTATTAATACTAAAAATTACGATTAGTAGTCACTATATTAGTATTGTCTAGTCATTTCCTACGACGGTCTTACCCACTCAAGTCAGTCTTTTAGCTCCATGAGGTGTTATTTCGTAAGAAACTGATTTCACCAATTTATAGTCAGGTCTACTCCTATGTCTCTGTTCACTCTGCAATCTCAACATTTTCATTTTCTGTGATAAATAGTCTTTGGAATTCGATGATTTGAAAGTGGGAGGTGCTATTGGAGTTTTGTAATAGGGAAAATTTCCTATGAATTTCATATATTGTTCTTTACTTGACGGTTCATTAGATTGATCATGGAAAGTTGAAAAAGACTCTGTCTCTTCTTTAGGTAAAAAACTAGTTAATGAATCACTGGGAGAAGGTAAATTTAACTCGTGAGAATTGGAAACGATTTGAGACACAGCTAATGTATTTTGAGGCAAATAATCAGAACTAAAAGGTACACGAAGTGTTGGCTGTTTTTTGTTCACTGAATGTTTTAAATCTTGCAAACTTTGTGGGGCATCTTTAGGTACTTTAATTTCCGTACTCGCTAAAGTAGGACTAGTTTCTAAGTGATCCAAAATCTCTCCTTTAGTTAATTTAATTTTTTGTTCATTAACTGCAGAAGATTCCGCTCCAAGATGATCATTTATATTATTAAAACTTTGATAATCATTTACGGGCACTCCATAATTGGTTGAAGGAGGTTCAGGCGGTTGAAGATGATCTTCTTCTACAGGAGCTTGAAAAATAGGAGCTGGTTCATTGTGTTGATGTCGAGCTTCCTCAACAAAACTTTGCCCTTCATCATGATGATAATTATGAAAGTCTTCATCAGAAAATGGAGCAGGTCCCGAGGGATTTAGGGATGTAGCTGCAGTGAAAAATTTGCCTACAACCGTGCCAAACGTTGGCCCGGAAGTCGGTTTGTAAGCGGAAATCACAGAATGATCAATGTGAGATGGCGATGAGTGATACTTGTCGTGTGTCGCTGGTATTTTTCTTAGAATTATGATTCCTGCGGGGTTTCCGTGAAGTTTGTCTTGAAATATAAATAAAATTAATGTTAAATTTAACAATCCCATACTGGGGAGATTCTTAATGCACACTTTCAATCAACGGTTCTTTGAGTCAGCCACTTAAAATAATTTGTTTAAGCAAACAGAAGATCGGAAATTGTGTCAACTATTTATTATTTTTAACATCGACAACCGCATAATGCCTGAACATCGTACGACGTTTAGCAATAAATAAAATAGTTGAAAGTTATTTTAAGCTTGATTGCTAATTTTCGAAATAAATTAAGCAAATCTAAAAATTGAATTACCACTATGATGATCGTATGGATGACTGTCGTAATGACTTTCATATCCATGACTGGAAGAAGATGGACCGGAAGGTTCATAAACTATAGTCGGACCACTGGGATGATGTCCATGGTCTAAAAAACATCAACAGTTATATATCCTGTTTCTAGTCTTGTGAAAATCTTACCATGAGGAACATAATGTTCATGGCCAGGATGCACCAGAACGACATTGGATAAAATATTTTTGCCTAAAGATGTAACTTTATCTCCACCCGCAGCTAGTAATTTACCACTTCCAGCCACTACATATCCGCTGCCTTTAATTAATTGTCCTTTAATTGCCAAAACTCCACCTTTAATGGCTTTAACTGCTTGCAACAGAGTGTTTAATACAGATTTCTTAATATCCCATGTATCAATATGCTTATCCTCATCCTGCAAACGGTAAATTTAAAATTCCTATTTCACATTCATAAAAATAATTCAACTACTTACTACGTGTGGATGTGAGTCGTAATGAATAGATTTTGAATCTCCACTGAAACTTCCCTTACTGAATCCCGCCGACGCTCCTGCAACAGCTCCTGCTGATCCTTTTGCCACCTGAGCGAATTTTTGCTTCAAACCGGACACTACGGCCAATTTTAGCTGATTTAGTATGTCGCCTGAATTCGGACCAGAAGACCATGGATCTGATCGTTTTGACCTGTAACAAATTTAGAATGAAAATGCCGTTGATGCAGGATTAAAATTCAAAAGCGTTAAAGCTATTTAAAAAAGTTTTGGGAATAATGACGTAGATATTTATTGGGATTTTTATGGATTGCATTCAGGTAGCGTTGATTCTTATGGATGTTTTCCATTATTATTGCGAAGCTGTGATTGTAGCATGACAATAGCTTAAACATGCTTAGAGAAATTAATAAAAATGATGAATGAAAACGATAAAATATTTTAGGAAAAAATAATTGGTCGCATGACATTGCAAATTACTTCGCACTTTTAAATATTTTAAGGCAATAAACACGTTTGTTCTAATGTCTAAAACTTTGTCAGGTTTTGTCAGTTGCTGTTCATGAGACCACTTATTTTTGCCACACAAATGTCATAATAGTCAAATAATTTATCACAAATATCATTCAGAGAATCAGTCTTTTGTCGAACAAAAGCAATGTCAATGGTTTCCATTTATTTTTTCCAACTTAGGCGGAAGTTAGTGGTCATACAGAGAACTTGTCGTGAAGCTTAGTAAGCATTAAACAGCAGAAGAATATAAATTCATACAAATCTGCAACTATTTCATCTACATTTGCTTCCGCAGGAAAACCATCAATGCTGCGTTTCCTTCTTTTGGCCGAGGCTTCTGCGATATTCGAGATTTGCCCTTCAATTCCTTCAACTAACTGATGCACTGCACCTGCAGTTCCTGATATGGTTGATCGTAATCCATTTACGACATTTTGGCTAGCGTTTGCAATATTAGAACTTGAACTTCTAGCAATTCGTCCGCTGGCTCCTGTTGCTGTCTTTATTGCTGCTGATTTCATGCTGTGAATAGTTGATGAAGCTCCACTTGAAAGTTTTGAAGCTCCTGTTATAGAACCAGTTGACACCTGGCGAATTTTTTCTGCAATATGTTTCACTGCTGCAGTTTTTAATTGATAGACCGCATTTGCTGATCCGGCTATTGCAGATACACTTCCTCTAGACGCCTGTGCAGCCGTATTAGTGATATGTGAAATTGCAGCTGTTTTTATCTGATTACTGGCTCCAGTAACAGTATTTAGCGAACCTCGAGCCAGCTGTCCAAGTTGTGAAACCAAAGTGTTTTTAATATTAGTTTTCAAGTTATTAGCTTGAGAACTAGCACCAGAAATTGCCGTAGCTGATCCTCTTGCAATATTTCCAATACTGTTAGAGACATGATGTTTTACTTGGTTTACTGCATTTGCACCAGCCCTAGATGCTTGACCAATCCCAGAAACTGACCCACTAGCCAATTTACTTATGTGACTCGTCAGTCCCGAAATAAAAGAAGATTTCAACTGATGTAATGCATTTCCTGATCCTTGAATTACTGTTCCACTACTTTTAGCTACCTGACTACTTGCACCAGCTGAGGCACTAGTAATTTGTCCTAATTTTTTCTGAGCTTCTTGTAGAATTGCAGATTTAACAGTATTAACTAAGTTGGTTGACTCGATTACAACTCCCCGAGTCAGCTGGCCTACGCCTGCGGAAGCTGATCCCACAGCTGCAGTCAAAGCACCGGTAACACTACTTGCAGCTTGTCCTAGTTTCTGCTTAGTTCCTGCAACGACTGCTGATTTAAGATGGTTAGCTACATCAGCTCCACCCACCACTATATCTTTAGAAACTTGTGTCACTTTTGTGTGAAGACCTGATGAAGCGCTACTTGCTACATTTGCAGACCCACTAGCAATTTTTCTAATTTGATTGCTAATTTCTTTTTTCACATTAGTTTTCAGTTGGTTAACGGCGTTAACTGAGTTTGTCAAAAGTTCTGTAAGGCTTTTCCCAGCATTTCCTATAGTTGCAGATCCTGCACTAATCAATCCTGCTGAGCTTCGTGCAATGTGCCCAATCTTATTAGTAAATCCTGAAACTACTGATGATTTAAGGGAATGTAGCCCGCTAGATGAGCTTGAAGAAACAGTTTTCACAAGATTTCCTGAACTACTTGCTAATTGATTAATTTTTTGGCTGATTCCATTTAGAGCTGCGCTTTTAATCCTATGTGCAGCACCAGCAGTGTTTTACTTGATCCAGAAACTAAATTACCAATGCCTTGCACTAAGCTGCCTAACGCAGCAGAATGGAGTTGTTTAACAGCACTTGCTGAACCAGAAACAGTATTAAAAGCTGCTTTTTCCAGCTCCACTAGANCAATCAGATGGTGGAAGTTTTGGTTAGAGAGGCCAAAACAAACGGTAAAACCGAAGAGTTTCCCTTTGTTGCGAGACATTGATTATTAAAAACTCCATACACAAAAAACAATACTTGATGGACTCACAACGTATATCCCCATTTGAGCACGCTTGTTCAGACTTAGAACTACTTCTTAGCTCACAGCAATATTAACCGACAACTTAATAAAAGAAGAAAATCAGTAGTAAATGCAACCAATCGCTGCAGATAAATGCGAGATTAGATAATGTAAGATTTCGCCTTATTCGAAAACGAATTCTTTAATGCACGTTTCTTTTTCAAATAATCGTCTCTTCACATCAAAATTATATTACATATCGATCATCTGTCTGCAGTGACTCGTTGAGTTTGCTTGTTTTACAAAGTTCACACTTTTACTGTAAAATGTAGATGTATTTCAATAAACAAGGGTAGATAAGATTACATAACACATAGGCAACCCGCAATGTCGACCAACAATACCATTAGCTTTTTTCGGATACTTTTAGGAAGGATATAACTTTTCTGCTCTGATTAATAAACATAATTCACTTCTGTTAATTTTCAATACCTATAACGTAGCTCGAGGGTTGTTTACACTCGACAGCCAATATATGAAATTTTTTAATACAATCGAAAACTAGGACAATTCTCTGTTAACTTTTTTATTCTAGCTTACATTACACTAATCATACGAATTTTTTTAAAGAAATTCCTTACTCATGATCTAATTACTCACAGGAAAGAGTTTGTAGTAGGTGTGCAGATACCTACGTCAATGTTTCATGATATTGACATTTTTCGATTGTTGCTTAAATAGTGAAACATATTTAGAGTCTTAATCACTTGGTTAAAAAAGTTAAATTTATTTTTTCTTTTACGGCTCATTAAACTTTAACTATGAAGAAATAGTAATTGGTAAATCCATAAATCAGATCAATGGTTTACTTAAGTAGGAGATTAAGTTTATGATTATTCGTTCAGCTCACTGTGAATCATAAAGGGAAAAACGGCTAGAACATACATATATTTCTTATTCACTTATCAAACATAATAATTAATTATTAACAAATGAATTTAATAAAAGAGAAAATAATAAAGAAGTATAAAAAGGAAAATGACCAAATTTTCTTAGAAATATCTTCATCAAATAATGTTATTAGTCAACAAGTCTCACCTCCATATCCGTTCGACGTCATAACCGTCTATCCAGATAAAATAAACGAATAATACTTTAAACAAAAACGACGTATTTACATTGGTGTTCGTTCGAAATTTTGTTCAAATTCGAATATAACTGCAACAGATACGGGCTGTGATTGAATCTTAATTTTAACTTCGATACTTCTAGTCAAAGTTCTTAAGTGTGATACTAATTTTTAAATGATAATGAAGAATTTGAATATTTGTTTAGTCAGTATTCTAATATGTTACGCTTTAGCGGTAAGTGATATTTTTTTACGTATTTCAATGGGGTATATCTGGAATATATCCTGCAAAGTATAAGAAAAATAAACATTTTTTGGCTTTACTTGTGATGTATACATACCTATACGTATTATATTTATTTAAAAGGAATCGAAGGAAGGGGTGAGTGGATAAATGTGTTATGTGATGAATTAACTATTGATTTCGCGAAAAATGATTTTGAATTTTTTTCTTCAATGCTAAGTAACAATAGATAACATTTTAATTCACCTGCCCCTTCAACTAAAAAGTCAAGCAGTGCTTCAAAGGACATAAGCAAATATTTTTAGCAAATTTCTAAAAATATATTTTTTCTGTTATTCACTGCTTTGTTTAATGTCTTGTTACATCTCCTGATCAATTAGAGAATTCCAATTTTCCCAAATCTCGCAAGAATACAAGTAAAATATCGCACACAATTGTAGTAGAGTTGTAATGAAGCCTGAAATAAATTTTGCGTTCAAAAATCGAGTAGAAAAGTCCTTGTTTTTTTTGGAATAGTCGTCCTTATAAAGATTTTTTTTTTTGCAAGACAACACGCCTGCAGAAGTCGGACATTGCCACAAATAAGTTTCGTGATTAGGGGTTCAAATTGGTCGAACGCTCCCCTTATTCACGTGACTTAGAATCAAAAATAATCAATAGCTCTATATATGAGTCACATTTTTCCACTAACTTGTGTATTTTACATGTAAGGAGCTTATACATATGTATACTACTTTTTATAAACACTATTTTTTCTATATGTATATGTATATGCAGACAAAC
Organism: Hypothenemus hampei; assembly: GCA_013372445.1. Classification (NCBI taxonomy): domain Eukaryota; kingdom Metazoa; phylum Arthropoda; class Insecta; order Coleoptera; family Curculionidae; genus Hypothenemus; species Hypothenemus hampei. Next base: position 142,711 of record JABRWK010000055.1, read on the forward strand.
AGCAAGCATTTTAACGGTCAAGACTATGTTTAAATTTTGTCTGCTAAAATAGACACACAACACTTAGTAACTTTTAAAATACATTTTCAAAAAGATAATTAAAGAAATATTAAAAAATTATAGAATAATAAACAAAATAAAAGAGATTTCTTCAAAAAATAAAAGCAATTAAACTAATGAAGTGAATATTAAAATAAAACTACCTTTATAAAAGTTCTGAGAGTTTTTAAAAATGTATTTACCCAATCCTTCGACTTTCCACTAATTTTTAAAACTTCTAATTAATTAAGCAACTAAAAAGTCATCTTCCTTAACTACATTTTGTTCTTAATTAATATTTCACGAACAAAAATCTGGATTATGTTAAACAAATTATGATCCAAATAGTTTACTCTTAACGCATCAATTATAAACAGATGTGATTTTGAAGGCCTCCCTTAAATGGATGGTCTTTCATTAAAGTAACTAAATTGCCATATTATTATCACGTGCAAATCTAAATTAAGGATTTTAAAGTATACAACGATGGCATGGAAAGTAAACTATCTCGTAACAGTTTAGATTTGAACACATAATCTTCAATATATTTCTTATATTTTAGGTTCCAGTGAAGGAATCACGAAAAATTCGAAAGTTCATACCGAAAATAAGAAAAACATCATGTACAGGTTTGGAAATTTGCAATGATTCCAATTCATATCCAACAAAAAGAATTCAGAAACTCGTAAAACGAAAGAAAAACCTACCTTTCTTTAGCACTCTTAACCTCATTGAACCCGCTGATGATGTACCCGTGCCAAGTTTAAGAGACTCTCCAGAAATGAAAAATTTATGTCGCACTAGAACCCTCACTATGGTGCCTAAAACCGGATTCGATCATCAATCTCAGGAACATCGATACATTGTCAATGTAAAAGACCATGTGCAAACTGTCGTATATGAAACTTGCGTGTAAGTTGATTTTTATTAATTTTCTTATGTATTTTTAATCTTTGTTAATGTTGTTAAACAGAAATCCAAAAGAACAAGAATGCAAAATAGATCTCAAAAATCCATACGAATATCACACTGGTTGTGTCCAGAAATACAATATGGTTCGACTGGTTAGCCTAACCAAAACTGGAAATTTAGAATATGGAAAATTCATGGTGCCCAGTACATGTGTATGCAGTTATTTTAAGGATATCAATAATGCCATACCTGTTCTTTGAAGCTCAGCTCAATTGTGTAAAAGACTTTTTCTCTTGAATACAGAAGTTGCTCAGTGACTAATTTTGGTATAATAGAAAGACATTGACATCTCAAAGCTTTCTGCAATTAATTTTGCATTTTCTAAAAAGAAAAGTTTAAAATTTCAAATTTATTGTTTTTAAAATACTGTTATGGTAACAATTTAATTTTAGTTATCTATTTTATTTATTTATTTATTTTTGACATTTTTTCCTATTTTTATAATAAAATTGAAAAAAATTATATTGTTTTTATTATCAATTATTCCTTTATTCTTTTTCTTCTTAAACATTGGTTGGTTTCCGAGAGTTTTGTCTGTGTTACAAGTCAATTTTCAACTCTTTTCCAGCACTCCTTAAACACCATGATTAATTAAATCTGTACTATGCATAAGTTTGCAGATTATACATTAGCGCCCCAAAAAGAGTCTGAACTTGAAAATAATTTTTTTTAAGAAATTTCCCTCCGCAGGCTACAATCCTTGAGAATATATTACTTCTAGATTCGTCCTGCGTAAATTGTTTGTTATGGTCCAATATTTCTCTGTTCATCCTAACAACTTTTCCAGAACGTTATGAAACTGAGGCTGCTTAACTCGGATTAAGCCGTATAAATTAAACGAGACTAACAGGAACCAGAAACTCACCATTTCCGATCCTGTATTATCGCATAAAAACTGCTAGCCCTAATTCAAATTAATTATGACTAAAGATGAAAAGTCGTCCTTCTATATTGATATGAAAAGGAGGACCAATAATGAGACGAAAATGCCACTATTTAGTCACAACAGTTAAGATCGAAACTTTCAAAGGAATTCTTCATTACGACTTTTACCATCCACTCAAACTGTCATGGCTGAAATTTATGGTCAACAATTTGATTGATGAAATCAAATTTTTAAACAAAAAGAATAATAACTGATCAACGAAAAGAATGTATATGATCATGCTCAATCATATAAAGAAGAAGAAGAAGAAAGTCCAATTATGGATTTATTTTTTTTAATAGTTTAAGATCGAGTTTAAGGCAAATTAAAAAAACGAAACTTTCTACCATTCTTTATTCCGTAGTAAAATTAATTAGATATTTTTTGAATATTATTAAAAAGAAATTTGACTAGGAAAATGGTTGTTGACTAATTTCAAAAGATTTAAAGCAATTTCAGGTAAATTACATAAAATTAGCGCTCCATCAACCTGTCGCCTGTGGACGTTTCCTTATTAGTTGAATTGTAATTAACCAATGTTTGGAAAATTTAAGATATGCTGGAAAAAAGTGGTTAATTTTTCTATTACATCAGGGTTTTGTACGAAAATGTATTTTTGTACACTGCTATTATCTAAAATACAGAGTGGTTCACCCAAAACGTACATCATATTTTTCAGCTTAGGCTAAAAAAAAGTAGAAAATGATTGGACCAGTCGATTTTTTTTTTGAAAGGGTTCAATTTTTTTAGGTATTTTCAATCCGGTATCTCCAATCTAGAGTCAGGAGTGATCTTCGCCCCTGAAGTCTTAAATGGAATAGGGATATCGAGGGATAAATCATTTTAAAGGACAGTTTCAACGACGCCTAGTTCTTTAAATATGAATGAGTTGATTGCGACAAGTAATAAAAAATTTAGAAAATTTGATATAACAGAACTAAAGGTCTTTGAAATACCAAAGGTTTTAGTTTATTAAATATTAAATATGATCTACATCATTGCAGAAAGGATTGAAACTGTATTTTTTTTTCTTCAAAAATAATGATAGTGCCAGAGCTACAAATCAATTATTTAACGAAAAATATCCAGATACACATTTATCTCACAGTTATGGAATCGATCTAATATTAAGAATCCTCTCAGAAATAAAGCAATAGAGATGACTCTTTTGGGTCATATTGCAATAGATTCTACTCTCAGTACAGAAAATTACAGTGCAAGAAAATTGCCTGATGTTTCAGGTGTTTCACGTACCATAATCCAGAGACGATAATTGTCTAGGGCCTAGACTCTAGGCTGTTTAGAATTTTATGATACACGATCAGTACTAATTAAAATTTCCTTTCTACGATCTGCTTTTCTAATAAATTTCTTAATGGCAATGTCAATCAGCATAATTGTCGATATCGATCAATCATTAACCTACGAATATTCCACGAAATACACACCATAGAAAACAGAAAAGCTAAATATGTTAGAAGAAAATTTTGGAGAATTGTGTTGCACTATTCTTTTCACCTAGAAATGAGAATGGCGAAATAGGGTTGGATTTATTGGAAATCATTGTTAATTCAGCCTTAATATATTTAATCGAAGGTTAGTGTTATGAAGATAACTTAATCTTGCAATAAGATGATGCTCCTCCACATCAGGTGCTGATCGTAAGGTAATTTTTAAATGACATTTGTCCTGAACGATAGAAAAAAGCATATAAAGTGGCCTGAAAAAAATCTATGAAACACAGCCTGAATCATTACAAGGTTTGCGACAACATTAACGATGCATTTGAATTACACCGACTATGTTATAAAATGTCAGAAACCACTTTGAATAACACCTCTATTACTGTATGGCGGTTGGCGGAGGACATTTTCGACATCTAATAAACCAAAACTTTTAGTAGTTAAATAGTTGTGCTATTTCAAACTTTCTAACGTTATTCCATGTAAACGAGTCATCCAAATTTAAAAAACTAAATGTCGTTGAAAATAGAATTTGACGTCCTTTCAAAGACATACCACACAGGCCATTTAAGATTTCAGGGTTGAAAGTGAACCCTAGTTACAAGTTGAAGCTACAGAATTGAAAATACAAAAAAATGTCCTCCAAAATGAAATCGACGGTTTTCGCTTAAACTGAAAAATACATTTTTGATGTACCATCCTAGGTACATCGAAAATTCGATGTGTATGTATGTTATATTTAAAAGAATACAATATTCAAAATGGATTAAACATCAACAACTGAAACTGTGTTTATCATTACGGTTTAACACTTTGATTATTATGTCACCCAAATTCGGGGGATACACAAAATTTCCAATAGGCCGTGTCACCCGAATCTGGGTGACGCATATAATGGATCAAAGAAATTGATTTTTTGTAAGAATCTGACTTATTGCTAACGGGTAGCATAATAGAATTGGGTCGAGTGAATAAAAAGAAGTAAATGCATCTACTTGAAGATTTTGAAAGAAATGATTCAACTATTATGTATCGACACCTATATGATGGATCGATACTGAACCATTTTTCTCAAAATCTTCAAGTAAAAGCATTTACTTCTTTTTATTTACTTGACCCATTGTTTCCGTCGGTCTAATTTTTATAATAGTCTTTGACGTGACGTGTATTTTGAAAAATTTTATTTGGCAGTCAAAATGATAAGTGATACAAAATAAAATTTAATCATTTTCTTTTTTGTAATTTTTGCACAGTTTTGTATTTAATTTGAAAACGAAATTTTTAGGTTTCCTCATTTTTTTCTTATAACAACAAAATTGACGTTCCTTTTACACGGTCAGTTATCTGTTCCATATATAAAAAAAACATTTTCAAAGTTCACTATACATATATGATTAATTTCCGTTAGAATTAAAAAGAGGCGCCAGGAAGCAAGTTGGAAAGGGCGAAGCGAGAAAAAAGAAACTGTAGCTTTCATAAAAAATACATAGTATGGAACTGGTTATAAATAGGCTTTTAGACACCAACATTGAGCAAAAGATTTGGAAAATATCGTATAATATGACGCTTGAAACTTTGAAATGAATACAACGCGTCGCATTAAAAAAAAATAATAATGATTTATTCAAAAATAATAGTAATAATGATTTGAACGGTTTTCTAGGTATGGCACAACATGTATTAACGTTTTATTGATTTTATAATTACATACTTCGGGCATCCAGTATAACTTACGTAATGCATTGAATAGGTGATAACCAACCGGAAAAATTCCCAAAAGTAACACACAGGGAAAACGGCATAATGATTTGGGTATGAATGCCAGTTAGTGGAGTTGATCAAATACATATTTCTAAAGCACTTATGGATGCCATTAAAAACAATCACACATTTACATACTTGAAAGTGCTTTAATAGGTACTTTCCTTCACAATTCTTTTTGGAGAAACGAATTTGAAGAGATTGTTATTTTAATAAGATAATGATGCTCCCTACCACAAAAATGATTAAACTGTACAATGGCTAGACGACTATTGCATTGTACTCCTTGAATAGTTCATCCAATTTTCATTTCTGGATGAAAAAAGAACACCTATAGCGTACATTAATTATATTATTTGATCAGACACAGCAGCTATGTACATCAGATCAGAGGAATTTCAAAAGATCAATTTCTGTAGGAATAATATCACAAAAGAATTTTCATCTACAGACAATCAGTTATGTTCAGAATCAGAATAATAGGTATAAAATCAATTATTACATTTTTTAGAAGAGCTGAGAATAGCTAATTTTATGTTCTCGGCTCTGCTACAAATTTCAAAAGTGACAAAATTAAAGGAATGTGTGTTAAAAATCAGAGAGTTCGTGTATTTTTCCTAAAACTTTCAGTTTCAATTTTCAATGGTTTAAAAAATACGTACACTTTTTAAATTCTTTGTTTATCATAAGGCAGTTGATAGAAGAATAGGAAGTTTTCATTCTAGTTTTTATCTTTGCATGAATTGTTCATACAATTGTGATAAACAAAGATGATTAACACATTCGCCACGCTTTTCACTGTTGAATAACCGATTTTTCTTAGAAAAAATTTGTACATTTTTTTGCATTTCGATAGAAATATACGTATGAATTTCAACAGTTGTTGTTTATGTAACTGTATTATTGTTAGGAACTATTTTCTTTAAATGATAAAACATGATGTTCTATTAAGAAAACCTTTTTCATCTATAGACAACTAGTAATACTTCGACCTAAATTTGAAACACTAATGTGATAACAACTGAATAATATTAAAATGAACAAACTGAAAGTTGTTTTGCAGGAATGACTAGAGTACCGTTGCGCATTGTGAACAAGGTCTCACTTATTTACTTCTATCCAAGCAGTTTATTTTAATTAAAGCAAAAATTAGAAGAGAAACAATCATTTGTATATATGTAAGTAAAAACAATATTTGTTTAAATAACATTCAGTACTTAAATGTTATTTTAAATAGTGAAAAATGCCTATAACTCTATATTCTGTATCCGACGGGCCTCCATCTCTTGCTGTGCAACAGTGTCTTAAATATCTAGGGATTGATTATACCCTAGTAAATGTAGATTTTGGGCTGGGAGAGCACATGACCGAAGACTTTGCAAAGGTAACGAAAAACATATTTTTACTTACTTGTAGACATTGTAATTTCAGAAAAACCCTCAAAAAGAAATCCCAGTATTAGACGATAATGGATTTCAACTGGGGGAAAGGTAATTGTATTTTGACTTGGACAGGACCGGACTTAACGATTACTATCTCTAACATTACCAAAAACAACCGCAGGAAATCTATGACACATGTGCCACTTAAATTTTTTTATGTGGCACTTTGGCAAATTCAAAGGAATGACGACATAATGAATTCTGAAAAAAGGACCGCACTCACTGTGAATTCTAAAGAAAGGAATCGTAACTCAAAATTTAGGTGGCACACTGCTGAACTTCAACTGATTTTTTTTCAAAAATTGGCATAATTCCATAAGCCGATTGCCGTTCGCTAAGTAAAAGTTTTACAATAGATACTCTTTATTCTGGATAATACATTGTATATCACGTTAATCTGGACTGATTTTTTGTTCAATCCGAACTTGGCGACGCCTCATATATCTGAAAAACAAAAAGCATTGTTTTCCATAAATGTTAATTTGATAAAATACTGGCATTTAGTCCGCAATTAAGGACATTACAATTATTGCTTCTGATAAAAGACCAAACGCCAACGGATCAGGACATTAATAGATTTAAACTGGTTTCTTTCCTACGTGTTTAAAAATATCTCTGAAGCGGCATACCTTAAAATGAGCTTCCAATGATAGACTTTTTTCTTGGAATAAGAAAAAAGCCTGTATCTTGTTGGTCCAGATTATTGGATTTCTAATGTAAAATTTGATTTCCACATGAAATGATTACTGGCGACAATTTTCTAGCTTGGAAAAACAATTAAAATGAATTATCAACAGTAATGTTGCAACAGACAATAACAAATTATGTAATATATCTGTGTGTGTACACAGCCAATTAATGGGATTTAAATCCCATTAAATGACTATGTACTGTAAAATCTTCTTTTGAACACAGTAGCATTAAATGAAGCGTTTTCTAGCAATGCCATTTTGCAATATCTCGCAGATAAATATGCAAAAGACGACACTTTATACCCCAACGATCTCAAAGAAAGAGCTCTGGTTAACCACAGATTATGTTTTAATCTATCTACTTACTACAGATATATTTCCGAGCATGTGGTATGTATTGGTACTTGTGAATTACAAAATATAGCAACTAAAAATTTTCTTTGTAGATGGCCCCAATATTTTTCGACTACAAAAGAACCCCACTGAGTCTCAAGAAAACCTATATAGCATTGGATAACTTCAATACTTACTTGCAACTTACAGGCACGAAATATGCTGCTACGAGTAACTAAAAAATATAAACAAAAGTACATATTAAAAATCAAATTATTTTTGCAGATAATATCACCATAGCCGATTTTCAATTGGTAACAGCAACCATGTGTTTGGAAGCGATAGATTTTGACATTTCTAATTATTCTTTGGTTCAAAACTGGTATAGCACGTACAAATCTGAATATCCAGAATTGTGGCAGCTTGTCCAAGCCGGCATGAAAGAAATAAGTGCCTTTCAAAAGAATCCTCCTGATTTGAGCCATATGACTCATCCAATTCATCCCGTCAGGAAAAATTGAAAGATAAACGATCAAAAGAAAGAAAATATTTGTATATTTTACCTCAGTTTAATTGTAACTTGAAGTTTGGATTACTTATGTAGGTATACAATAAAAACATCTATGAATATTCAACTTAAATGGGCAAAGAAATTATTATAGGTACGAACATGTATGTATGTGGTAACAAACCAACACCGATGCTAAAAACAGCTATAAAATATAATATTTTCAATACATTAATTAGCCTTTTATGAATACATTCAGCAGAGACGTTATACTCAGTTTACAACAAATCGATATGTAAAAGTTTAATAAAAAAGCCTTTATATTGCACACAAAATCCCGAACACAAGATTAAAGGAACGAAGCGATTCTTAATTTTACCCCCACGGAACAAATATTTATTTAAGTATAGAAATTGTCTATTTCACCACTGATGAGAGAATTTATTAAAAAATTGCCCTAAAATTCGTTCACACTCAAAGCGATCCGATTCCTGGCAACCTGACAAAATGGACAAACATGATTCAGGTCGCCTACTTGATTCCGATTGACACAACTGAATAGCAACGGTCACTATTTTAGTCGTTGAGTGACATTGGCTAAAGCAACAGCAAAGGCTTGTAAAGCCGAAAATGGATATTGAAAGTCCAGAGTGTACGCATTACTATCGATTCTGCCGAATTGCATAACCTGAAACAAGATTTTTAAATTTAACTGTTTCCAAAATGAAACATATAAAAATGAAAAAAATAAATGGAAAAAGAATTTACCTGTTTTCCTCTAAACTCAATTTGAAAATTTTTTGCAGACTCCTGTGTAACCCTTCCTCCGAAATCCAATTGATACACTTGACTGCTCTCGTTCCACATGGGTGCCTTATTATGCATAACAAACTCACGTCTTTGCGGAGTGTTTTGATTATTACTGTTGCAACAACTACTTCCATTAGGTTCAATTTTTCCTCTCTTCAACTGAAATGAGTTTTGTTCTTTTTTCCTACAATTTCTCTTTATATATTCAAACCTTTTGTCTCAGTTGCGATTTCTGGAATGTTTCCAAATCCTTATAATTGGTACCGTTGAAGATGTCGTCTCCAGAAGCATTCACCTCATCATCCGAACTTTCCTGGAAATTTTTGTACTTCCGTCGTACAAATAATGGAGAGTTCATGATTTTTCTTCGAATGGGTGAAGATGATTGAGGTCTCGTACCTTTAAGGGCAAAATTTTTAAATATTGTTGTAAAAGATGAACTTTGAAATAGACCTTTTTTGCTTGGAGCTGGTGACGATGGAGAACTCCTAGGTAGTCTTGGAGATGAAGGAGGAGTACTTTTACAAATTTCGTCTTCTCTTAACCTGGCAATGAGTTTTTCTAAGTTAACTAATCCTTGAGTGTGAGTAGGATGCGCATTTGCACCTCCAGTAGCTTCTTCGGTCTTGGATTTATCTTAAATATACGAGAATAGAGATTAAAGACAATATTAATTTTACAATACCTAAAGCATGAAATAGAATGAACGACGGTAGACGGCGTCAAATGTACATGCGAAAATTTAAATGCATGTTAGCCAATTGCACACATTGAAAAAATGTCGTTCATTGTGTGTAACCCTATTGACTTACATGCATTTAAATTTTCGCGTGTATATTTGACGCCGTCTACCACCGTTCATTCTATTTCACGCTTAAGTATAAAAGATATATTACATATATGTATATATTATTATATATATAGAACAATTATTGTTCTAAAACCTTACCTTTTCCTTTATTGTTATTCTCCTTTTTCCTTCTCATTAGAGGTGAACTAAAAAAGTCCCTTGCACTTCTCCGATGATGGTTTTTGTTGATATTATTAGCACAATTACTCGTTTTACTCATATTATTATTAATATTGTTGTTACCATTGAACTTGTCTTTCCCATTAATTATTATTTTATCTTTACTTTCTGCTAATATTCTGATATCTGATTCTCCAGGTTCGATTTGTTCAGGAATTTTCTTTTCTGTCAAAATGAAATTATTGGTGGAACCATTGGAATTATGAAATATATCACTGGAATCTAAACTCCTCGACTTTCCAACTGTCTTTAATTGATAACTCAATTTAGAACTTGGTCTTTGCCGTAAACGGCTTTGTCTTCGCTTGTTAGCATCTTTATGGTCATTTACTAACACTAGTCTTTTATTGTTGTTATTAAAGAATCGACGACTTGACATTCTGATAACATATGGGACTCTTTGAGCATCTACTATTAGATCCAGATATCCTACACTACAACTTCTGGTCATTATTCCTCTACTGATAATTTTTTGAGAATTTCCAACACGATTATCATCAAATCCTTTTGCTTTCCACATGTCCTCTTCTCGTTTTACTAATTTGCCATTCGATTGTTGACTGGAACTCGGTTCTGTTTGAATTTGATTACTTTTCCTTAGAGCTATCGGTTTTTGGTCTCCATTAGATATTTTAAAACTAACCGAAATATCATTCTTGTTATGTTGCTCTATATTTGGTTTCACCTTAAAAGGAAATTGTTTACCGAGATATTTTCTTTTTGAATCCGTGTACCTGTAAGTTGGTGGAATTGCTTGAAGCATAAGATATAATTGTAGGCCCCGATGGACGATCAAACATTATATCGCTAGGTGCAACAGCATTTTTTGGTGACTGTAATGGAGGAACTGAGACATCGCAACATATAGGCGATATTGCATGTTTCTGATTTTGACCATTAGGCTTACCTTAAAAAGAATGTGTCAGAAGCCTTTTTTATCACCCCACATTGCATTACTTACTTAATGGTCCAATAAAACTGGTAGAATTTTGACTATTGGTTGGACGTAACAAGTTTTGAGGACGGACATGATCACGGTCTTCGATTTCCATAAAGGAACACTTTTCTTCTCGACCGATCACTACATTATTACTGGTACCACAAGTAGCTTCTGCATTCAAATACGACTTTTGTCTACTTAACGCACTGGTTCTAGGCGACATTGGTGCTATGGGAGGACAACTATCCATATTAACTCTACTTCAAACCAATACTATCAGAAATGAATCATATAAAATCACTGAAATAACTTTTATACCTGGGACATTTGGATTTTTCAGATGCTTGTTCAACAGTTTGTTCTTCTTCGTCTTCACTAAATAAATTTGGATTAAATGATGGGTCCGGGCCAACCGGAAAGTCGTCTCTTAATTCAGTTATAACTAAAAAAATCAATTAATATACAGATTACACGCCAGTTTGCTGTTAATGATACCTAAAGTCATTTGGCGAGGTTGCAAATGCAACAAGGAAGTCTTATAAGTCACTTGTCCTAAATTAGCTGGAACCGTTGCAGCGACCCCATGGAATTTAAATTTTGTACCCCAAATATTCGAAGTCACTTCTACTAATCGTACTTGCTAAAAAGGAAAAGAAAACATAAAATGTCATATTACAAAGACAATTGTTAACAACTTCTGGAAGTGTATCCACGTAGCTTAAGTCATTTGGTTCCAATTCCACATTAGCCCTATAATGCCACATACTGTGTTCCCCATTCATAGTTTTATACAATTTCCGTCTTCTTGGCAGGCGAGGTGAAGCTACACAACCTTCTTCTTTATCTGATTCGGAAGCTTCACTGACCCCTCCACTCACATTAGCTCCTGACGGACAATGTGAGGAATTTTTCGTATAATTATGAAGATGAAAATCTAGTAAACAATCATTAATAATGGTATATTTTAACATAGCAGTAACATACCTTCAACTTGAGGATCGAAAATAACAAATTCAGGACGAATTTTACTGGTTCTCTTTCCTTTCAACAAAGGTACCAACCCGCCTAAATACTCCAAATATAATGTATAACAAGTGCCAGAAGATATATTGTTATCATCATCATGACGGATCATAGTACAATGCAATCTTACTGGATCTGCAGGTGGCCTGGACACAAATTCTCTGAGAGCACTGAGTTCTGGAACACAGCACTGCAAACTCTAAAGTAGGAATAATATTCGTTCTAAAATATATTTCAATAATACCCGCATAGTTTGAGCAAATAGATTCCCTATGATATTCCTAAGTCTAATTGGCAAAGGTAGGAGATGCAACTTGGTCTCACTGGATATTAAGTTATAAATTCTTAAACGGCACAGAAGTTGTAACGAAGGAATCCGTTTGGCCACCCAGGCGATGTGCACTTGGGTTCCAGTGGCCAAGAACAATCGTTTATCGTTGTGGCCCCAAGTCAATGTGGAGACTCTCGACTAAAAATATATATTTATGGGTGAAACCATCAGCTTCTCCAATAAGCTATAAGAAATTTACATGAGTATCAGGAATTCGAGTTTGATAAAGCAAAATCCCTTTGTCAGTGTAAAATTTAAGTATGTTATCGTACTCCACTTGAGCTCCCAAAATTGGTGACTTTACTGCAATTCCTGCTACAGCTAGAATTTCTCTGGAGTTGCTCCATTCCATACACAAAGGCCCTTGCAGTTCTGTGTTGATATGAATAGGAGCCACATCGTCAAATGTTGATAATAAATAGATATAGCCATTTTGCAGAGATGTTGCCAGAATGAACTTTTTGTCACCTTGAAATAGACTTGACTTTAGAAAATGTTTTTAATACAATAGAAATATTTAGTTTCTAACCACAATCACACCACAGAAACAAATAACACACAACCATTATGCTCTCCTTTAAGTACCTTTTGAGAAAAACCGCCTACTTTTTATGGTACCTGAACTAGAACATTCATCTTCTCCCTCTTCCATTTTAAATTTCTCGCAAGACCACGCCATAGATGTTATTCCTACATCTTCAGAGAGTTGCACCTGCGATACCATAGCCCCATGGACGTCCATTACGATAATCTGACCGGAGGTTGTACCAAAATAAACTTGCTGGTCATCAGGAGTCCATATGCCACAGGTGATGGTGGCGTCCAGGTTCAACATAGAGGACCAGTAACGTTGTCCGGCCACAGAACCCACCAAAACAAAACCATCCTATAAACTGTATAGTAGAAGAGTTATTTAAGGTGTGATGTTAAGTTTTACTGACTTGATAGCAAATGAGAGCCATTTTTCCATCATGAGACCAAGAAAAATGGGTGACTGGAGTGTTTCTATCATTGATCAATTCGATCGACCATCTTCCCTCATATTTGATCCAAACAAATATTATTCCAGAACTATCACAAGACGCTAGTTTTTGGTATGGTTCATTCCATTTTACCAGAATCACCTTAAAATTTCTTTATTGACTTAACTATATCTAACCTCAAAATACTCTATTGCCTCTGATCGATGCCCCCTCAAATTATAGTTGGTTCTCGTTGGGAAATCGACATTTTTCTTGCAATGACTGGTAGTAAAAGTCACTCCAACAATTCCTCGAACATTTCCTGTCGCCAGCCATCCTTCCTGATAATAATTGTTCCTGTTCAGTTTCCAATCTTCATCCTGAAATATTTCCAAAGGTCAAGGCAAAAAATTTAATCGCCTTAAATATCCAGATATAAAGACGTGGACTTTAGGAGTTAATCGTTCCACGATGACAAATCATTATTTCATCCGGTAATTAAATATTCATTGGTTTATGAACTTAGCAAAAGTCACATTAGTGACAGTTAACTTAATGAATTACTCTTGGCGCACCATAGATAAACTCGGAAGTCATACTCTAATTGATTATGAAAATCAATATTTTATCCGAAGAACCATAAAAAGAGCGTCATAACGATAAAAATCTTTTTTGCATTCCTTCTATCAATGACACTCGAGCACGTATCTCATAAAATATTTGGACGCCATGGAAGTACCTAATGTCCCCAGAGTATTTCAACCGAGAAAGTCCGTTAACCCACATGTATGTACTAGATGATGTACTTTACGACTGTTGGGCTATTATATTTAATGAAAATATAGTTCCAGTGCACACAAATTCCCTCAATGCATCCTTCATTATGAGAACTGCAAACACTGTAAAAGCCAATTTTGCCGGAACTAAGAGCTAATAGATTGGAGGATAATTAAGCTAAGGAAATTAGAATTCCATTGCCACGCCAACTTCAATAAAACCGGGCAATTCTAGACAATTAATCTAGACGGAAATAACTTCAAATTGATGTCTTACCTCGGGCAATTCGTCTGGTACTTTGCCCATCCAAGTTAAAGACAAAATGGGACAGTCACTTTTTGCATTAATGGTACGTTCGAAATGTAAATGCATTTTAAGTGGTCGTTGCGGAAATCGAATTGTTTTCATGAAAACTTTTATCCGTGCAATATCGTCTGGAAACATTAAGGAAACTTAATAATTCATTTAAAAAGGTATGCCTTAGTCATTCATAATTGTATTAGCCCATATATGGACATAATTTAATTAAATATATCTTATTACTGACCTTATCCAGTTAAAAAATACCATTTTGATTCGCCATGATGTTCATTGGAGTTTTCACTAAGGCTTTAACGATTTCATATCATTTTTAACTAAAACGGGGGAAAAATGGTCCAACACGACACGGGGCACTGGGCCATATTGATTATCCTCGCTTTTCAGTGGGAAATTCAAAGAGTCGAGCTTTTCCTGAGTTGGCGCAAATTCCAAACCTTTCAGGCGCACGCTCCTTCATTTTCCCGGAGTTTCTACTTTATTTTTCTGGAAGCGATTTTTCAGTCGACGATTACTATTTGCATTTATGAAAATTTAAGTCGGGGGAGAAGGTTAAACAAAATGAAAAGAGGTGTTATGCATTTTGGTTTAAAGAAAAAAAAATCCTTTTTTTTGTAAGGGAATTGTTTAAAATCAAAAATAAAACAGAGTTTCATTAAAATTTATATTTCATGTGAACATACAATTGCCAGATCAATAAAAATTTCAAAACAAAGTAAAACACTTACATGTTTTTTTCCAACTATTGTTTATTCAAATATCATTCAGTCTTCAATCAAAATACATCTACACATCTTAATTTGAAACCTAATTATCGAAATATCTATAAAGTATTGCAGATTATTAATACTAAATTTCAACGTATAGTCAAAATAAAAATAAATAATTCAGTTTATATTTAAGTATTACAAAATGAAAGATTTTTTCTTTTACATGGAAGTGGGAGACCAGAAATTCATCTCTCTTAATTCAGAAGGCTTGGCCTTGAAGACGTCATTCTTCTTTTTGTTTCCCATGACACTAACATCATCAACGCTGATAGCAGACGTCGCTCTCTCCAATTCCTCCCGCTTCTCTTCCCCAATAAATCCCATAGATTGCGATATCTCTCTTTTGGCTAGCAAACTCGATAAAATCCAACCTTTGGATTTGTCCGTTTCTACGTACGGACTGGTAAAATACTTATTCATCCTTTTTTTACTTTTCGGAGAGCCCAGTGGAGAAGCAGGAAGTGACTTGCTGCCTCGTCGTCTGTATGGATCGAATTTAGCCAACAATTGTTCGCATTCTTCCACGGGTTCTGGAGTATTCTGTGGAATCGGTTTGCCGGATACAATTTGATTGGCTACCCTCAAAATAGAACTTCCCACTTGCGAGGCTTCGCTCTTGAAACCGTCATCCGTTCCTTTGGGTCTTGGTTTTACCACGGTTTTGGAGATGTTCGAGAAGTCGACTTTCACGGCCGCGTCCGTTGATGATGCTTTGACGATTTTTGTGTCTGTCATGGAATTGTCATTTTTACTCGCCGGCTGATGTCTGTAATAATGCATAAAACTATCATCGAGTTCTGTGGGGGAGAAAGTGCTTTGATCTAGATCGAACCTGGAACAAAACAATCAACATTTAGTTGATGAAACTTTATTACAGCAAATATTTCTCAATTGAAATTGTGTATATTGATTAGCAACAATAACAAGGTTAATTCTTGCATTACTAAGGTCTTTTTCTTGCAATCAATAATATTTTTCAAAAACATCTCGTAAGGAAAGACCCAAGTAAACAAGGAATAAAATGTACTTATCAAATTTTTCTATATATTTTTCTACTCTCTATCAAAAGACTTCCTCTAAATTTTAGCGATGGCAACAATGTAGAATGACAATTTGAACTATTAAATTCAAAGTTCACTTTATAGACCATTCGCGTAAATTCGACATTAGATATTTGATTTTTTTAGTTAAAATCGTTTAAAATTGTCATTAAGGCCCGATTACGCACAAAAGCACTACTCTGATTGGCTGATTTCAGCATAACCTTGATATTTAACTGTCAGTTAAATTTACTAGTAAATGAAAAAACCGGGCCTAAGAATAATAAAATCTGCAAGTTTTCAAAGTGAATAAAAAGAAATTACCTAGGATAGATAGATAGATAGATAGATAACAGACCCTTATTATGCCTTTCCAGCAAATTGACTCTTTAAAAGAAATCATTTAACAAAAGAATGTTATTTTTATGGAACGTAATAAAACGCAAATTCGAACTACCTGGATACATATTTATATATATTTTTTTTAATTTATCCTGAACAAACAAGACCACCTTTTCTTTGTTTGCCATCTCCAGTAACAATGAAAAATACACACAACCAACAAGTGACACATCACATTTCATGTATATTTTTTTCCTATTTATCCTTGAAAGCTCTTTCTAAGGGCTTCTAAACATTTTACTGAACCTCTTACAAATTATACTGTTACATTAACATAAATAAATAATTCATTTATTAATCGTCTAGTCTGGTCAGACATACCTCTTAATCACTCATGGAACATTTGGATGTCACGCTATCAATTGACCGGCTTAAATCAAGTTTGAAAATTGAAAATTAATCTTTTTATGAAATAAGCAATTATGATATTTTCGGCAATGAAATGGGGTTGATGCTAATCGTTATTTTATAGCATTTAAAAGAGTTTAATTTAAGATTATGTTTAATTCAGTTAATATAAAAAGGTAATTGTTAAAAATACCTATTAACATTAAATTCTTTCCTAAAAAATTGACNATATATTATATATATATATATATATATATATATATATTATTACATTAAGTTTACACAAAGATTATGTGGGAAAAATTGAATCGGGTCGCGGTGCAAAATTACTTATTATTAGAGTACTAAAGAAAAATAAAAAAAAAATTGCATTGATAGCTTTCGCCTTAGAAACGAAACATGCATTGAAAAAGTGATATGTAATATTCCAAATCGTAATAAATTAGTGGCGAGATTCATCTCGAAACGTTTATAACAACGCGCATTCATTGTAAAATGAATAAACACGTGGCCTAAATTAACATGTCACCATTTCAGTACGACTTAATTCAAAACATAGTGATTCGGTCCAAGGTCGTACCCTCAATCCGGTATCCTTAATTCTTTGAGAAAAAACTACCTAAAGGCTTCTCATTAATGGACCATAAACGTAGTTGTGGGTCTCAAAATTTTTCGGTTTTTGACTTGATTGGAAAGTTTTAAATATAACTTTCTAATACTCTATAGAATCTGTCTGTATTCCAAAAAAATCATCACTAAATTAAACAAAATGTGAACAAAAATCTCAGACAGCGAGGAGACCTTCTCTCAGATATCACCAAATAGGTTATCACTCAGTCACGATATAAGGTTAAAGTATGTAAATTTAAACAATACGGCATATTAAATGACGAAACCATGCCTCTCAACAAGTACATACAATTTTCAAAAATATTATAATACTATATGCATGTATTGACTTACTGACAAGGAATATTATACGCCAATGCAAAGTATTTTGTGGAGACTTGGCAACCGGCCTCATTTAACGTAAATAACAATGGGGTCGACAATCATCACATGACGATGACTTCCTTCTCTTATAGTAAACTCTGGTCTGGTTAACTAGATTGTAAAAAAGCAGTAAAATATTGCCATTGGCAAGCGTCATTAACAACTAACAAAGGTCAAACAACTGAAGGCTTAACAATTGAAGGATCTTTGTTCAAAACAATCCGAAAACACGACTTGTTTTATTTTTCCGTAAAGGTAAACGACCTTAGTAATCATATAATGATCTTAAAAATAACATTAGAAAGTATTAGAAATGACATGACGTGATTAAGTCGCGTTTTCATGTTGTTGTGGTCATCCTGTTATTATAACGATCTTTATCAGTTTTCTTGCACACCACTTTTCCTCTTAAATACACCAATGCACCACAAATTGTTCGTTTATGTAGGGTTAGTTTGAATTTTTGACGTCATGTTACAAAATAAACGACACTTAAAGTAGGTGTTTTTCTGTTATTTTTACTTGTTTTACGTTTCAGCGTTTTTCACGATAAATAAATAACTTATAATTAGTTTCTAAATAGACATAAATAATGCACGTACGTATATCAAGACTCAAACATTTCACTGTCAATCATCATATATCATTGATCTATTATTGTCTAACTACCTACAGGATGATGCTCTCACAAAAATAACTACGAAGTCAACCGTAACATGGTGCTGCATAAATTCATTCGACAGTGAAGAACAAAGCTATCTCTGATTCATTGGATATCGGGAGATTCACACCGCAATAAAGTGTGAAAATCAATTATTAGAAAGGATCCAGAGAAGGAACATGTCATCCGTTGGGAAACGCCAACCAAATACAAACGGACAAAGTTTTAAATAGACGAGACAAAGCGAAAAAGAACTACACAACTACTGACAATGAATAATGACATTGTTCAGTGGAAGCAACACTAAACTCTAAAGATGGCAACAAATTCCGGTATAGGATTGAGGAGAAAAATAAAATTATAAAATGTAATTTCTTATACAGATCAGATACAACAAAATCTTAACTGTTGCGACTCTCAATAGAATTAAAACTTTGGTTGTTAAAAAGTATTTAACTCTTTATTAAATTCAATGGCATAGGTTTAAACATCATCATTATATTCCCACATTTTGCCAATTGGAAATAATTGACCTAGAGCCAGCTGATTTGCTTGAAACTAGTTTATGCTGGATTTTTGAAATTTTTCGCTGATGTAAGATTTACGACACTAACTCAGAAAACATTTCTATTAAATAAATAAAATAAAGTCAAACTAAATCCATAATTCTCATAATTTTCTTGAATTATTTAGTTTCAGAAAAAGTTTACACTTCTGCTTTATACCTTATTAACTACAGCTTTGTGTGGACTAGAAAATAATCCACTAATATTATTTTCAATCTCTACAAAGAAAAAATATTGTGCAGTATCAAGTCAGGACAGTAAATCGTTCTTTCTACGAAATTAACGTCACGTCATTAACACTTTGGCTACCGTATGTATCACCAGTGATACAACGAGACAGGTGCTTCACGACAGGCTTGGTAGCCAAAGTGTTAAGAAAATCTAGAATTTGCTCCAACATATACTTGTCCATGTTATAAAATAATATTCCTGCTCTGACCTCTTATAAGGAATTTTGTACAATAATAAAAAAGATATAATCGAGTAGACCAATTTCAAAAAATATATAATACCTATATGTATTGTCAATCGTAATTTCCTATCTGGACTCAATATGGCTGAATATTGTCCTAATTAAACATGTTTTGCTTTAAAATCAATTATAGTCCATTTTTTGTGTAGAATTGACTGTAGTGTACTCAGGTTCAATGACCAAGGTCAAGCTGCTCGATAGTTGATTTTGCTACTTCAGGATTATCTCATAAAGATTTTAATATCTTCTAAAAAGTCACTGTTCTTGAATTATACAGTAAAAACCCATTCCATGAAAATTCCTCCGACTCACTTCCAGTCTTATTTTGACCAATATAATGAACCTTATTATTCAAAACCCAAGGATGATTCAAAATTATGGCATCCAATTGTTAGGGTTTATTCAGTACAATAACAGAAAATACTTGAGCATAAGTGCCAAGTCTCCCTAAGACACTACGGCCTATGACACTTTAAGGCGTATATCTGCTAGTTCTTGATTAGTGTAAGAATAGATTACTTTGCAAACTTTACAAAATTTGCAGAATTAGATGTACTAAATTAACAATAAAGAATATATGTTCTATCTTGGCTAAGATAAACAACGACAATAAGTACCTGAGATAAGGCGCAATTTGAAAGACAGCAAAAAATTAGAAAAATTAAAGCCAGCAGTTTGAAGGCGATATTTTGAGCAGTTACCGTAGTTGTATGTACAAAAAAATTAAAATAAAATGCACTAAAACTTGATAAACCCATTTTTGCATATAGTTGTCTTAAAGCGTCATAAGGACCGTAGAGCCTTAAGGAGAAATTTTCGGACATGAATTCTTATATTCAAATATCTTCTATTATTACACTGAATAACCCCTAACAGTTTGATCCCATAATTGTGAATCACACTGTATAAATGGACTTTGTATTACCCTAAGACCATTGAAATATTCAAAAAATTGTCAATTCAACCTTCGTATATTCAAATTGAATTTAAAGCGCTTGCTTTGGCTTTTAGAATAGAAAACACGTTTAAACTGAAACAGACTGGATCATGAAACCACTTTGACACTCTTACAAATTAAACTTAATAGCAAAATTGGAATTCGATCTGAAAGGAGTGAAATATAAAGTTTCCGTAATAAAAGGGGATTTGTCCTTGTAATCAATGCCAACAAATAATTGATTTGCTATGCAATCATCCATGTTAAGTTCATTATTACTAAACTATTGCAAAACCTAAGGCTAAGGTTGTTGTTTTTTCTTAAAGAACTCTATGAATTTAATTCGTCAGTCACTTACGTGCCAACATAATTTACAATATGTCCTATCAGGTTTTAATGAGTTGCATTTCTTGCCAGACCATCAGTCAACATAATTTAATCTATGATAAACGGATAAATAAGTAAATAATCTAATAAATCTAAATCTAATAACTAGTTACTAACTGTAAGAGGAAACGAACGAGGAACGTTTGAAACGAATTTCGAGTGATCTGATATGAATAAATAGGAAAAACCAACTTGAAACTTGTGTCAACATCCCCAAAACAGATTTGTATCATTCTCTTATCTTTTTACAGAAAAAAAAATTGTTGTACTGAACTCATCGGTAGCAAGTCAAAGGGTCTTTGTACGTAAATTACAACAGGAGGCTGAATTAAACAGCTGACGTAATTAATAAACGTTTCTCTTTTAAGCATAGTTCCCACTCTCTTAGTAACACAGGTACTAACTAGACGTCCAATGATCTATTTCTTAGGAATGTTTAATATTTCCATATTTTTTTAATTTTTAAATCACGAAATATCATTTAAGCTGCTCCCAAGCAATTAATATGTATTTTAATATTTGGCATTTTTTAAACATTCACATACCGTGTGGAAGGTCAACTTCGCAAAACCTTCGTCATTCGCACAAGTAATGTAAGTGTCTAACAAATTCCAAGTCATTAATATATTCGCCGAATACATCGATCGTCTAACAAGGAGACTCCAGGGTGTTCCGGACGGGGATTTGGCTGAAACTTTGTAGGGATGTTCAGTTGGGTCTAAAAATCCGATCGCACAAAATTTTAGACACTACTTCTCAATAATAAAAGAGCAAAAATTGAGCTCTTTTGCGCTATAT
The DNA here is from genome assembly GCA_013372445.1 of Hypothenemus hampei. NCBI lineage: Eukaryota > Metazoa > Arthropoda > Insecta > Coleoptera > Curculionidae > Hypothenemus > Hypothenemus hampei. The sequence goes on from JABRWK010000055.1 coordinate 164,411, forward strand.
ATATACCTTTCGACTTCAATGATTTTCAAGCAGCCAGCGTAGCGCAGTGGTCAACGCTAATACCTACGAACGGTGTGGTGTCGAGTTCGATTCCTGTGTTAACTTATTTTTTTCTTTCTTTTTTTTTCTTTTTTTTCAATACTTTACTGTCTTACGGGACAGGGGAGTGAAAAGGGGTGCTGGGTGGGGTAAATAAAACGAGGTTTTTTTCTTTTTTTTTGCATTTTTGAACATATTTTATGCCAAGAATACTATGCCGTAATCGTATTAAAATAAAATTATTACTACTTTTACTCATTTAAAATTAATATAATGAAATAAATATCAGTATAAATGATATATTGAAAAATGTATAAAACAAACAAAAATCACACTTTTTGCGACTTGTAAAGCTTTTTGGAAATATTAACATATATTTTTTTTTAATTTACGAAATACATGTAAATATATGTATAATTTATACTGATATTTATTTCATTATATTAATTTTAAATGAGTAAAAGTAGTAATAATTTTATTTTAATACGATTACGGCATAGTATTCTTGGCATAAAATATGTTCAAAAATGCAAAAAAAAAGAAAAAAACCTCGTTTTATTTACCCCACCCAGCACCCCTTTTCACTCCCCTGTCCCGTAAGACAGTAAAGTATTGAAAAAAAAGAAAGAAAAA
>JABRWK010000055.1:175469-244351 GCA_013372445.1 Hypothenemus hampei
TAAAGTCCGTTCGCGTTAAGAATAGACTGGTGGGTGGAGCTAAACCGACCTGACTTACACTGTAAAATATGTCGATATTTTCACTTTTTAGAATATTTTTAATAGAAATGGCCAATCATTATCCTAGTATGTTATTACTTAAACATCAAATCGAAAAGTACAAGAGAAAAAGTCATAACAAACTTTGTAATCAGGTACAGTAAATAATACGTAAATTTTGATTACCATGGCCAATATTTACATGTTGTAAATCGGACTTATTTTTAAGCCAATCACAGAGCCGTATTTTTAAGCCCTATGGTTTCCAACGGTCTATTCTTAACGCGAACGGACAGTAGATTTATTTACACTTATTATGAATACGCCATCATCCTGTACACTCTATTGTTCTTTATAGAAGTTAAGTTGAATACATTTTTTTTTAATTTTTGTATTTTTTTTAACGTTTGAAGTTACCTACTTTACATTAGGTCATCCATTTTGTTTTAAGAAATACTACAATATTAGTGCAATTTTTCTAAAAACTTTATCATACCATAGTTTTCACAAAATTGTTACAAAATTTGTAATAAAAGTATTCTTAAAAAAAAAAAGAAAAACTTCAAATCCGTTATCATTAGCTTAATAGGATAATTAAATCTTAAAATGCTAATAACTGAAAAACTACAACACTTGATATATAGGTATATTTAGTTCAATCGACTCAAAATAACGTGTTCCATCGCTTCCTTAATGGAAGGCATCGAATTACCAAACATTTCGTATCTTTAAAATAATATTCCATCAATATTGTAGTAATATTTCATACTTTATTGATCCCTGATTCAAAGTTAACAGGAATAAGAAACTAAAAAACTAGAAATTTTCTTGAAAATTATATTTTACCAATTATTAAGATGAAAAAGGAGTAAAATACAAAACAGTCTTTAAAAACAAGATATTAATTTATACCAGAATAACTCTAATTTTGTGCGTCCACTACATCATTGGAATTGATTTTAAACAGGGTCTTTAGTTGATCCACAGTAATCTTTCCTTTTTCCCATTTAGATGCATCGTTGTTGGTCGCCATATGAAGAGATTCCTCAACCGTATTACAAACTACAAATTTATGAACAATGGTGGGTCTAAAATTAAATATTTTTAATTTATATTTTTATTAAAAAAAAACAAATTGAAACTGACTTGGTTTGTCCTATTCTATGGATCCTGCCAATCGCCTGTAACTCATCAGCAGGGTTCAAAAGAGGTTCTAATAGGATTACATGAGTAGCTTCAATTAAATTTAGGCCTTTTCCGCCTAATTGAATAGGTAATAGTAAAACTGTTATCTTTTTTAGCGGATCCTACATGCAAAGCAAAAATTACAACTTTTTTCCAAAATAACTTCCAATATTACCTTAAAATTTTCTATGTGTTTTTCAAAAACGGGTCCACTCTTAGCTAACTCAGCTCTAATGCTATTTCTTTCGAAAGCGGTTTTCAATAAATTTAACATGATAACCCATGTAGAAAATAGTAAAATCTAAAGAGTGGAAATGAAAAAATGCTTTTATATGAAACTTAACTTCACCTTAACTTGGGAATCGTTTCGTCTTAGTGTCAATATCAATTTCAGAACCTCTTCAATTTTTCTCGGATAATCTCCAACAAGTGTAATTTCGGATTCAGTTAAATCGTCATTATTTTGCGCACCGCTTCTAATGTACGCGACATCACTTAGATCCTGTTTTGCACGGCATACTGAACACTGAAGATATTCAGAGGTCTAAAAATGTATAATTTTTTAAGTTTATTATTAGTCACTTTTTGTAATATTACGTTTTTTGTCAATACTGCCATACAATCCATGCAATACGTATGGGCGCAAGATAGAATCACCCACGTATTGACCAACGGTCCCTGGCAAATCGGACAAGGATCAGGATTACTATTTTCAAATTGTTGTTTTCGTAAAGTTTCTGAAATTTAATATTTTTTATTAATAATTCAATGCATAATATCACAATATTCAACTCAAATAGTTCCTCTTCCCTAAAAGCTGTTCTAATCGAACGTTTTGGCGTTTTTCTTCCGATTGTAACAATAATTGTTGATGAGGAATCTAAAATGATAATTTATAATAGAAAATAAGGCAATGCAAATAGATTACCTCTGCTAGGGTAATTAAATTAATATCTTCATTATGGATTCGTTGTTCGTAACTTAAATTTTTCAACGCTTTATTAATCGATTTTTTCCCATTGTTTGCTGTTTTGAACTGTAGCCGTACTTTGCAGATTTCTAATTCGTCATGAGCGCACACTTGACGATCTAACAGAGTCCAAAATTTTCGAATTTCCTTTATAAAAACAATAAATATGAAAATATTGATTCCAATTCTTAAAATACCTTAAATTCTTTCTTCTTGGCCTCTAGCAGTAAAAGCTCCATTTCGCCGTCGTTTATGAGATCTGATTTGTCAGTGCTCTTAGATTTTAAAATAGATAATAATGCTAAAAATAGAAAATTTAATATATAACATGTATTGTCATATCGTTACTAAAGATATGTACATTTAACAACCAGTTCTTCTATCCGCGGTTTCCAAGTGCCTTCTAGGCCCATATCTTCAAACACTTCCGCCCTCTTCTTCATAATATATAATTTCTCCTCATAATCTTTTAATTTTTCTAAAAACAAATTTAAAAAATAGAAAAACTGAAATCTAAGACTAGATAATGCATACACAACTTAATAAAGGGAATATTTGCCACTTACCATTTGCTTGACACAATGGGCATTTATTAGTTTTTGTTTTCCCTTGATTCTTTTCGTTTTGCGATTTTCGCAAATGACATTCTTTTGCCTTTTCCACTACACCATCTTCAATAATGACAGAATTTGAATCAATGTCTTCTTTATATAATTTCTCCATAGCTTCACATAACAGGTTCCTACATTCTCGTAAGTCCACGTGCCAATTATATATTTTTCGTAACATTGTGCGAGTACTATGTCCATGAATACTAAAAGAAAACTCTGATAAATAATAGTAGTTACAATATATTGAGTGGAATACCGGAAATCGGAATCGACTCCCACAGCATCAGCTGCTGCTTCAATTTTTGTTAAGAAGTCACTATCCAAGTCAACCGAAGAAATCCAATCGAAACCATCTGAATACCATTGATCAAAGTCGAAAATAAAATTGTTTTCGCATTGAAATACTGTGGTTGTAATGGTATCGCACTGTTGCTTTTCTAATGTCGTCTATAAATTACATTTTAATACATAATTAACAATTGAGCTCCTTATTTGCCAAATGGTGTAAGTCCAATTTTCGCAATTTTAAACTAATACTAGAAATGCATTATAAAGTATTAGAAATTATTCAAAATACCGTTTTTTTACTCAAAAAAATATCATTACTGTCTGTTCAAATGAAGGCAATATGAAACTTTTAGTGTTCATGTGGAGTTTTCTATAGACACAAACGCAAATTCTTCATTTTCCAAAAATTGAAAATTTGGACTTACACCACTTGGCAAATAAGGGGCTCAATTAGACATTGAAAAGTTTTCTTACTTCTTTCATTACTTTTTCAATATATTTTCTTTCCAAATTGATGCAATCTTGAGATAATGTGTCATCTCTCAGTGTACGTTCCGTTGGTGTATAATATGTTAAAATTTCTGACAAATTATACATTGCATGTATTATTAACAATACATCTAAAACAAAATTTAATTAAAAATTAGTTTATTCTAAAACATATTTGTATCGATACCAATTTCAAGTTTGTCATCTTTGGCATTCTTAGAATACTCAGATACCAATTGTAAAACTTTCCTATACTCCTTCACTGCGCTAGCAGTATCTTGCTGTAATAAGTAAATTCCTGCTAAACCTAAAAAATATTATTAATTTTGTAATACGCCAATGATGCAAATGGATTAAATATAATAAAAAAATGGTGATAAGAGCCTTTTTTTCGTATTTGCTTATGATGAAAATGGCTTAACATATATATCATTTACCATTAATAGAAGATACTATTAATCTCAAACATTCTTCACAATCTATTTTATTTCTTATTATTAATGATTCAAGAAGGTCTTTCATTGAAGAAGCATTCTTTTTCAAAGGTAAATAACGGCCTTTTCCTCTTACTGCGTTGGAATCGGAACAAGCTCTTCTTAAAGATAGTAATGGGGCCATCAACTGTTACGGATAAATATAATTGTTTTCTACATTTGATATATTTAATTTCAATACAAAACTTACATTTTTTAAATCTCGTTTGTCCAATTTTTCCAGAGGCATATTCGGCTCAAATTTGGTGACGATTTGTAAGAAACGTTTACAGCAAAGCTCATGTTCACGATTATAAAAGAACTTTTCAATTGCGGAAAACTCTATAAAGTGAACTTCATGTGTTTGTTGTGGAATGTTAATCTAAAACAATATTAAAAAATATATATAAATTTAATGATAGGTCTAGCATAAACTGAACCTGATCAATAACTGATTGTTTGGACGTTCTCCATAAAACTTTTGATAAAAATTCATACATAGGGATGGTGTTCCCGTTCAAATAAGGATTATATAAAATATGCTTCCATGTAGAGGGATCGTTGTAAGGTTCCATTTGAAGATATTCAATTAAAGCGAATAAATCTAGAAGAATAACATAATTTAACATTAATTTATAGATTTACCCGAAATATATCAATTACCCGAAACTCCTTTTGCCATGGGAGTTCCAGTTACTGCCCATCTATGACGAGCAGATATTTTTTGAGCCATTGCTGAAACAGAATGGCTAACTTCTACAGTTTGAGCTTCATCCAGGCATAAACGCCACCAAAAAATACGAGTTAAAGGACTTCCTTCGGGCCAATACTTACGTTGTTGACGTAAATTCTTAGACTAAAAATTTTTTTTATAAAAAAATATCTTTATAAGCGATTTCTAAACAATTACAGGTCCTAAATTGGTTAGTCTCAGTTCCGCTTGTAGAACATTATAAGTGGTAAGCACAATGTCAAAATTTTGTAAATCTGTTGGATATATAGCTGCAGAACCGTCATTATAATTTAGGACTCTAATTCTAGAAAATTCATAAATTTTTTTTTCTTGCTTCAAAAAAAATAACCCTATTACCCTGCCTTTAAATGAGTTGAGATCTCATTACACCATTGTTTATTCAATGCTACCGGAGTTACGATTAAAGTCGCTTTTGATTCTATTGGATCGATTTTTTCCCAACATTGTGGACATTTGTAAGGACCTAAATTCGCCTTCCAACCTAAACATTTCTTGTGTTGGATCTTGCCACAATCAGAGCATTTAACCGACCCTAATAATATAAATAAAAAATAAAAATAAATAAATAAAAGCTGGAAGGCTGAATTTAGTAATTGTTACCATTTTCAGTTGCATTGCCACAAACGCATTCGACTATTCTTTTGTCAACTGGTAGTCGCCTATTTACTGTACAATATTCAGACAAGGTTTTGTTATAAATTGATTGTAACGCTTGAAATGTTTTAGACTTTCCCTTTGACGTATTTGGAGCAGATTCGGTGGTAACCTAAAATATTTAATTTAGAAAACAGGGAATTAATATCATCACAAATATTTGCCTTTTGCTTTTTAGATGGGCCTGCTTCAGCTTCATCTTCAATAGTTGGTTCCAATTTTGTTTTTCTAGCTTCAATTATTATTACTTTTCCTGTTTTACCTGTAAAATTAATAATAAACCAATGGTTAAACAAAGTAAACTTAATATTACTTTGTACATCGGCATTTGTAGATATCTTGTTTTTGGGTAATTTATTTGATAAAATGAGGCCTAAAACCTCTATAGTTTTACCCAAACCCATTTCATCCGCCAGAATTCCTCCTTTCCAAGAATTATTGATTAATTGTGGCTCTTTTTCAACCCAACCGGTATATTTATCATAATATATATCAATTCCAGATTGAATAGTTATTTTTTGGAATAAAGGATGAAGTTTATCTGCTACAATTTAATATATAAAACAAATACAACAAATCTAAGATCGGCGGACTAAAGCACATAAGTCACAATTAATTAATTTAAAATTTAAGGGTTTGTTTTTTGGAAAAATGCTCGAACACGTCGATCTTCAATTTTGGATGCGGTTTTTTTTTATGATAAATTCATGTATACAGGGTAGCTTAAAAACAAAAAATCAGATAAAAGGAAAACAATCTGTAGACTGCATTTCAATTACTTGAAATTTTTTACTGCTTCATTTCATTTCATTTCCTTTGTAAATGATAGATCCGTAAATCTGTTTTTTTTTCTCTCTATTATAATGTGATCGGTGTCCACTTCTAGATATACTGATCCTGATATAATGGAAAACGAGGAAGAGTCATAATTTTTGATACTTTTAATATGATGACTTTGTATTTACTGTTGTTTAAGGCTGTCTGACATGAGACTAATTTTAATGATAAATTTATTTTTAAATTTTTACCACTAAAATCTGCAACCAGTCAGTATTATGCTGATTGGCCAGGAATAGTTTTCAAAACTGTCACATTGTCATTTCATTGGATCTGACTGTTGTAGATTTTAGTAGTAAAAATTTAAAAATAAATTTATCATTAAAATTAGTCTGGTGTCAGACAGCCTTTATGTGCTTTAGTCCGCCGACCCTAGAAATATCACCATACCTTTTAGAAGGGGGGGTTCAGATTCTCTATGTATCATCCATTGAAGAGCTTGCTCTTGGTAAGGTCTTAATGCTAAATTGAACGATTTTAAATCTGCTTTATTCAATTCTGGATATTGGATTTCACTTCTTTCTCCGAATAGTTTTTGGTAAACATTGTTCATTTCTTCATTAGATATGCTGGTCCTTTTCACTTTAGGTTGTGTACATATATCTAGGAATATTAAATTTGTACAAAAAAAATGTTTTTTCTAAATCATACTGATTGATGTCGTAATGTTGGATCTAAAAACTAAACGATTGTTTGAATTTAGAAATTTGTTCGGCAAAGTACTGGAAGACTACCAGCAAATGAAATAAAAAAACTGCTTGAACATTACATTAATCGGATTTACATTTTTGAAATAATTGTCAAAAATGTAAAATTATTCGTTACTTGTGTTGTAAAGGGTTGAGCAAAAGAGAGGACTGGAAAATTCATTTTTAGGAAGAAATCAATATCTGTGTCTGTATTGTTTAACAAAATAACCGGTATGGAATTCAGTAAGTCTATGAAATAATGACTGGACAATCAAATTTTCGACCCAACCTTCAAAAAGTTCCTATCTAAATTTTATTGACATACTCTATAATAAAGCATTACGAAGTAAAATTGCGACTTTACTGCAACAATTTAATTGGAACCAGTGACTAATCTGGTCTGTACTATGTATAAAGTTCCAGACTTTTAAGACACCAGTGCCAAGATTTCATAGACAAATATTGGGTACCACATACACGCAATGAATTCAGACTATGCTGAAGTTAAATGTAAATTACAATTATCTTTAGTCATGTACATCGTCAAATTCTCTTGCTGTCATTTTCGAAAATATCCAATGACTTCCAACAATAACCAAAACTTATTACAACTTATTACACAACTTACTGCAACAAATGCAAACTTTTACATTTCTGTTCTAGTAAGTTTGCTGTATATTGCTTTGATAGATATGTAGATCTATGAATCGCAAGATATTACGTTGTTATTAACATCCACTTCATTTTATTGAATATTGATAAACATGTGTGGCTGCCCCAGTGTTCAACTAATAAAATCACATAATAAATATTTTTTCCTAATCGTCTTTATAAGCGATTATTGAAAGCACTTATTTTTTATTAGTTATAAGAAGTAAGCCAACTATAATCCGTGCATGTTTTTAAAATAATAACGTACAATAATACAGGAACATTTTTACAAGCTTCAAAATTAACGTTTTTTTGATAATTCATCAATATTCATCATATCAATATAATGATAATAAACAATAAATAATAAATATATTTGTTAATAAATTTGCTCTTAATCCTACAAATATAAGGTATGACCCTTGAGCACTAATGAAACCACACATTTCCCCAACATTTTCCAAGCACTTACTGTAAAAAGTCTATTTTTTTACAAATTTGCGAAACAGAACATTGATTATAAACTGAAACTAAAAAAACTTTGATAAATTTTGAAAAAATTTTTTTTGGGCTGCAAAGGATTAATTCTTTTGAATCTATCCAGACATATTTAACCCAGGCATAAATTTTGATAGTTTGTTGGTTCAAATGTATCCCAATTTTACATTGTTTTGTAGTGAATGTAGGTGATCATTTATCTATTGAAAGTCCTACTAAACGTAGTTACGCTAGATGTTCTTAACTAAAAAAAGAGATACAAACCATTACTTTGTGTCAAATATGCAATATTCCTTTATGTACCCATTGTTTTACTCCATATCACCAGTTTTTTTAAGAACTTCCTTTTTTTTACCAAATCAATAGTTAAGTTCAAGTATATTGGTTTAATTTTGCTTCAAGTAGAGTGGGATACATATGCCCCAGCAGTCTTTTGGTCCAAATGGTTCAACAAAATGCTCCGATTTGTATTTTACTGAACCTGTATTAACCCTTAACTGGTCCGGTGTTAAGAAAATACACGAATGGTATTACATACATACAGTAGTTTCTGAGACTACGTAGAACCAGTTAAGGGTTAACCAATAAAAAACAAAAAATTACCTAGAAACTCACAAATAACGATTTTAAAAAATCCGAGACTAAAAGGTTAAGGCAAAACGTGAACTTGAATTTTCTATAAAAAATTTCAGTTTACTTTCAAAACATTTTGGAGTCAAACTTGTAAATAGTTTGCTAATTTATGGCCATACTTATAGTCCGGTCTTGGCTTAGTCAAGACTCAAGTCAAGTTTGTCTCCATTGTCAATCTCAAGATTATTTAAAACTTGAGTAATGCTCAAGCGAACCGTTGACATGTCTCAAGCACGGCTATCATATATGACCGGACTATAAGTACGGCCATTAAAAGCTAAATTAATATTAAATTTTACATACCTTCAACAGAAATATTGTAGAACACATTAAAGGCAGTTTTAAGACATTTTGAGGATTTGGTAGTATATTTGTCCAGAGGAATATTGATTAAGAACACTTTCAACCATAAGCTTTTATCTTTTATAATGACCTCAAATGAAAATAGTTTTGACTCAACCCAATCTGAAAAATACATTTTAATTAGAAAAATCATTTATATTCCATTGCAACTAAAAACCTATTAAAAAATTGACATTGTTTAATGAAGAAAACCAAATTTTAGTGGAATTAATTATAAAATGTTCAATTTTTTCTCTATGATAACTTATTGCACAAGAGACAATGTTCTGTGGAATGTTAATAAGGGAAGCACCAATTTCAAGCTCTCCAAAGCAGTTTTCTCTATGTATTTCTTCAACTAAAATGAGATTTTTACGAATCACATATTTAAAATTGATAGAACGATTATTAATTGATGCAGTTAAATCGTTATTTTGAATAAGACTTTCATCCATGAGTTTTTCACCAGAATTTATGGTCAAATTACTTAAAGACATTTTTAATTGGCACGACACATTAAAATAAAATGGACATAAAACAATACTTTGTTTAAATACAACCGTAAACAAATTATTAGGGAATGTTGAGGTTAAGAGACAGCGTCAAGAAAAATAATTTGCCGTATTAAATTTTGATCTCCTTGGCCCTCTAGGACTTGGTAAGAAGTACAAAATAACCCAAGAGATAAAAAAGGAATCTGTAAATGTAATTTTTGAATAAAAAAAGATAAAAGCCCATTGACATTATGTCAATGGAATAAAAAGAGTTAAATCATTTAGCGATTGTTTATTTGCATTCAGAGTGTATAGAGTGAACTTCTAATAGATCAATTTCAATGAGATTGATAGAGTCGGCATGCGCATTAGAATATTAATTGTCAAATTTAAAACGAGAAACTAATGGACTACCTAAGTGATGACGTCACATAAGTCATTAATGTCAAAAAATCTTTCCAAACAAAGCAGATTTGTATGTATTTAGGCAACTTAAATTATTAAATTAGTGATATCTTATAAAAAATTAATGTAATAAGAAGTAATAAATAATAAATAACATCTACCTATGGGAAATTCAATGAAAATTCTGCTTTGTTTGGAAAGGTTTTTTGACACTAATGACTTATGTGACGTCAGACTTAGGTAGTCCATAGCGATTTCCACTGGTTGCAGTTTTTGGCACTGAGCGTATTTCCTTCCTTTATTACTGAAGGTATCAGAGGTGGATGGAGATACACTGAGTGCCGAAAAGTGTAACCAGCGGAAATCGCTATAAAACATACGAAAGTATATTTTATTAAAACTTTTACAGAATTTTGTTTTCTTTGTGAAAGTAGATGTTTTAGGATTTCACGGCTCAAGTTCGCATAACTAATAGCGTTTTCCTTTGGTTGCACTTTTCGGCACTCAGTGTATTTCCATCCTTTTCTAATACCTTCAGTAATAAAGGATAGAAATACACTGACAAGGGAACGTCTCGGGGTGCCCCCCCCCGATCTTGATGAAATTTTGTACACAAGTACTTTAGACCTATCTAAAAACACTGACAAAATTCTACGTGCGGTCATCAAGGTTTAAGGGGGGAAACTCACCCCCAAAATTTCTCCCCTTTTTCGTTTTTTGGCGATAACTTTTGATCCAAATGACTTAGAACAATAAAAAAAAAACCAAAATGTTCCTCTTTCAATTCCCCATCGACCTGTCAAGGTCCGCAATAAATACCTTTTTTCGTTTTTTTTCGCAACACCCATTATCATTAACATCTCAATTCATTCTCTTTTACTGACAAGGGATCCGCCCGAGACGTACCTCACCGATTTTAATGAAATTTTGCACACAAGTACTTTGGACCTATCTAGGAACATCGGCAAGATTTTACGTGCAGCAATCAAGGTTTAAGGGGTGAAATCCACCTCCAAAGTTTATACCTGTATATATAATTTTTTCTAGATATTGATTCCGGGCCTAGACAGATCGATGGGGAATTGAAAGACGAACATTTTGCTTTTTTTTCATTGTTCTAAGTCATTTGGATCAAAAGTTATCGCCAAAAAACGAAAAAGGGGAGAAATTTTGGGGGTGAGTTTCCCCCCTTAAACCTTGATGACCGCACGTAGAATTTTGTCAGTGTTCTTAGATAGGTCTAAAGTACTTGTGTACAAAATTTCATCAAGATCGGGGGGGGGCACCCCGAGACGTTCCCTTGTGAGTGCCAAAAAGTGCAACCAAAGGAAAACGCTGTAAGATTATTTAGGCAATATGATTATGAAGAGGAAATGTCCTGTTTGTCAATTTCTCGTGAGTATTTAGTTTAAATACTCGCGTTTCTTTAGCATAATTTTTTTACCATTTCCCCTTTGTCTTCGGAAGAATCCCCAATCATATTTCTCCGAGCGAAACAGGCAATGGGTCTAGTGAATAGAGAAGTAAATGCTTCTACTTGAAAATTTTGAGAAAAATGGTTCAATCATATACCCCTAGAGCACCAAATATTGCTGCAATGTTGCCACAATATTGTTTTAAATATTGCAGCAATATTATTTACATTGTTGTAAAGCGGACATAGCAATATTTCTGCAATATTTAAAACAATATTGTGGCAACATTGCAGCAATATTTGGTGCTCTAGGGGATAGGTGTCGATACATAATAGTTGAATCATTTATCGATTTTTATGAGGGATAATCATTGATAAAGAACAATTAATAAATAAATGGCTAATCCTATGATACTAATTAAATATCTCATTAGATCAATGACTAATAATATATATATATATTATATTATTAGTCATTGCATTAGATACACTAGTCGGAAAAACAATGTTGCCATTAATAGTTTTTCCATTTATAGTGCAGAAAATTGAAATTGGAGAAATCCTGTTCTTCTTCTTCTTCTTTTCTAATTTATTGGCCTTGCTGCCTCGGTAATTCTCAGAGAAATCTTGTTTTTGCCCCAAAAACTTAGAACCAATAGAAGCACAACACTAAATTACCGCCAATAATTTTCAAATTGACTTTTTGCAACATCAGAATTCCTATGCCTTGAGCGTTGCTCTGGTATTCAAACATAAACAAGTTTTGTTTTATAATTCGAAAACGCACTTATAAAAAAAGCCAAAAAAAATAAAAAAAAATTAGTCCCGGGACTAGAGAATTAAGAGAAATAATTTTTTAAAATAAGCAGAAAATAGCACAAAGAGCATTCCGCCGACAGCAGCAATGTTTCCAATGGGTTCTCTATATGTGGGCGACCTGCATCCCGATGTCACTGAAGCCATTCTCTACGAAAAATTTTCAGCTGCAGGACAGGTTAGTTTTTAGTGAAATAAAATATAAAAAAATCCGAAGTATTGTATTTTTAGGTACTCTCCCTTAGAATATGCCGTGATGCGAGAACAAAACAATCTCTCGGGTACGGGTATGTAAACTTTAACACATTCCGAGATGCTGAAACGGCTCTGGATACTATGAACTTCGATCCTTTAAAAGGGAAACCTATAAGAATCATGTGGTGTCAACGAGATCCTTCTTTACGAAAATCTGGACTTGGAAATATTTTTATAAAGAATTTAGACAAAAATATTGACAACAAAGCGATGTATGACACCTTTTCGGCTTTTGGAAGTATTCTTAGCTGTAAAGTGGCTATAGACGAAGATGGTTACTCAAAAGGATATGGTTTCGTGCACTTTGATAGCGAAGAAATTGCTAATCGCGCAATAGAAAAAGTATTTACTTTTCTTAATTAAATATTATGTTATGGAAAGCTTAATCTTGAAATTTTAGGTAAATGGCATGCTTTTGAATGAAAAGAAAGTTTACGTCGGTAAATTTATGCCGAGAGCTGAACGGCAAAAAGAGCTAGGAGAGCGCGGTAAACAATTTACAAATGTTTACGTGAAGAATTTCGGTGAGCTTATGACTGATGAAAAGTTCAATGATATGTTTAAAAAATTTGGCACTATAACTAGTAGTATAGTGTCCAGACACCCTGATGGAACCAGTAAGGGATTTGGTTTTGTTGCTTATGCAGATGCAAAGTCAGCTTATGCAGCTGTACAAGTAAGAATTTTATTTACTAATGGTTTTTTGTCTAAAGTTGAATATCGTAGGAGATGAATGGAAAAGAGATTGAAGGCCGAATTTTGTATGTGGGACGAGCACAGAGGAAGACAGAACGTGTAAATGAACTGCGGAAGAAATACGAACAACTAAGAATGGAACGATTCAATAAATTTCAAGGAGTTAATGTTTATATTAAGAATCTGGATGATTTCTTCAATGACGAGAGACTTAGTGCTGAATTTGAATGTTTTGGAAATATTACTTCTGCCAAAGTAAGCTATTTCGGCTAGCCAGCTAACGTTCTCTATGTTTGTTGTTATGTTTGAGGTGATGGTTGAAAATGGTCGTTCTCGTGGCTTTGGATTCGTCTGTTTTTCATCTCCAAATGAAGCGCGCAAAGCTATTCAAGAAATGAATGGTAAAATTATTGGTTCCAAACCCTTATATGTGACATTGGCACAACGCAAAGAAGTCAGAAAAGCATTTCTTACCAACCAGTACGTTGACAGAGTTCATCTCGTCAGACAGCAAGTAAAACAAGTGCAACAACATTTTCCATAGTTAAATTGACGATTCGTCAACAGGGTCTTCAGTTTGCTGGTGGGCCGCCATTTCTCCTACCCGCCATAGCTCAGGGTCCACGTCTTTTCGATAATCCAGCTGTTCTAAAATCCCCTCCCAGATGGCCTGCTTTACAAACGTTGCCGCGTCTAAACGGCGCAGTTTTTGGGCTTCCTATAATGAGCGCTGCTCAATTTCGAACTCCCGCTAGACCTTCATCCATGAGACAACAACCACGAGCTATAACAGGTACAAATCGAAAAGTTTTTTGAAGAGTGAACGTATTATTTGTTACATTTCAGGTGGTTCTGGACCAACAACACGTCCAAATTCGAAATATACAACAAGACACCGTCCTGACATTCCCATGACCGATTCCAACATCACACATGCTGTGCCACAGGAACAAAAGAAAATTTTGGATGATCAATTATTTCAGATCGTGGAGAAGCTCCATCCGCAGTTGGCCGGCAAAATTACAGGAATGTTGCTAGAAATTGATAGTACAGAGTTAATGCATATCATTAAGCATCAAGATAATTAGAGGGTGAAAGTAAATCAATGAGATTTTTGTGTTAGCTTGCTTGTTAAAGATTAGATTGTTTATTGTTCATATTGGAATGGTCATATTTCAAAAGATACTACAACGATTTTAATGGAATTTCAATATTTTGAAAACTTGTTTTCTGTAGAATTCAGTGGGTGGGTAACTAATTGCTAACATTTTTGGATCTTTTGTCAAATTTATTCATAGATAACATTTGTAAAAGTGCCTACACTACTGTTTTGTTGCAGGCAAAAATGCAGCAGTGTGTTCATTTTTTCTGTCGTTTTTTGTGTTCGAGCAAAACTGGCAATGTAAAAATGCTTCTTTGTTTGACTGTTTTGTTCGGTGAACAAATTGGCATACAGTATATCCACGGATAGACTTAATTATATTTGTAAATTTCCTTATTTTTCATTTTAAGAATAAAAGCCATTCTTTATAAAAAATTTTGCTTCTTCTGAAAAGTGAGTAGCTATACTTAAAATGTCGAAATAATATACAATGTAGGAAAAAATAAGAATTTTCCTCTAAGGTAAAGTACCCTTTCTGTTCATAATTCGGCAAACTGTTACTAGGCAAAATTGCTTAGAGTAAACAATTGTGGCCTTATTAAAAATTTCATTTTATTCTTCAAGTTGTATTTTTGTTTTATTATCAAGTTCGATTTTTATTATTCAATTTTTTTTGTTCAATCTTAAACATTACGTTTTAATCAATATATAGGCAGATCTTACTGAAATTTTTAATAGGACCACAAATTTTCATTCTAAGCAATTTTGCTTAACAACATTTTACCAAAACATAAACAAAAAAAGTACTTTACCTTAGAAGGAAATACTCATTCCTATTTTTCCCTTACACTGTATATTATTTCGGAGCTTTAAATATAGCTACTCACTTTTTAGAAAAAAACAATTTTTTTTTATAAACAACGACTTTTTTTCTTAAAATGAAAGTAAAGAAATTTACAAGTATAGTTAGGACTATCCGTGAACATACTGTATATCAGTGGAGTTTTTTTTATTATTAACAAAGCAACAAATATCAAATTAAAAGCAGTCAAATAAAAATATAGTTTGTGGGTTCCTTTAATGGACTGAATTAATTTAATTAACTGAAATTAAAACTGAAAAATTACGAAATTAATCGAAAAATTTAAATATGAAAATACTTTCACACTAATAAAGCAAGCAAGATCAAACATTCATTTGAAATGTTTCATTTAACGAACAATAGCTAGCACAAAATCTTATTTGTTTATGTATGTTTAAATGGAAACGACCGAATGTTTACCCTAGTTTGTTCGTTTGATTTAGACGCATCCAAATATTTCATGTGAATAATTGCTTTTGCCTAGTACTCGTTTCTGATTCAAGGAGAAAATATCTGTTAGGAACCTTTAAATTTGCTTGAGATCAAAAAAGTCAATCTTGGAATATACATTTTCGAGTGCCCAAAAAAAATTTGGAGGGAGTTTATTTCATGACGAGCCCTTGAGTCGAAAGTGTCGTTTTGCAGGTTGATGAAGCCATAGCAGTTCTTAAAGTCCGCAAGGCTACCAAACAAGAAATGACAGTTCAAGATAAAACAATGTATTAGCTGCGGATGTTTATATGTTATTTTAATTTTAATTTATTATTTTTCATGTTGTTAATTCGGTTGTTCCATTATTTAGAAATTTTCTCATTTCAGTATTGTCTTAATAAATATTGTAATGTTCTTGAATAATGTTTTCTGTGTTGATTTATTACTTCAAATAAAGTAAATTTTGAAGTCTTAAAGGGAAATGTCTATTTTGTTGTTTCAAGAAACCGAACCCGCCTCTGTTCATTCTCTTGAGTCATCAGGTATTTTCATTCGGTACAGGCAAGACCGCGACTTCCTTACCTGTCCGTGAAAGTTACTGTTATTACGGTTCACAGCCGTGCGTAGTTCAAGAGTGTTAATATTTTGAAGAAACAGATGTCTATGTAAATTGCCGTGTAAAAATCTCATTTTATATTGACGGGATGACGTCTGAAAATGCTTCAACAGGTAAAAAAACTCTTGAACCCAAATGAAACAAAGTTGCTTCTCGATTGGCTGTCTTGTCCTACTTTGAAATGAATATTTAATTTCAAGAAACCACTAGAGAGGATATACCATTAAAATCGGGCGCTAAACATACGAAATGGTACGATTGCAACGATGAATGTTTCAATGGTCCAAAATCCATTAATTCCGCTTTTGGTGCTTTGACGATTCTCATTACAGTAGCTTTATTAGTGCAAATTTATTATGGAGATTATCAGGTACCAGTTGCCATTTCAGGACCGGAAAAAAGATAACTTGTATAGTGTTTCAGGTGGTACCCCATGGAAGTGTTGCGACGGATAGTTTGGAATGTTCAAAAATTGGTACTCAAATACTAAAACGAGGAGGCAATGCTATGGATGCTACTATTGCTAGTGCTTTTTGTTTGGCAGTAGTTGCGCCACATTTGACAAGCTTGGACGCGTAAGTACAGAATTTTAAACACACAGATACATTTCGTTATATTATATTTTGGTTTCACCAATTCTTTGTTTTCTTACTTTCGTGCAAATCTGAATATTGATTTAAATTGAAAAAAAACTTTCTCTTAAGTGCTGATCACTAACCTTAACTAGAATTAGGAAATTTGTAAAACATTTTACAATCTATCTGCTAAATTAACTGAGGATAATAATAAACATGCTAAAGCGTCAACAATGTGACCAAAATTTGTTAATGGAGGGATTCGTTTAAACTTTCAACTTGAAACGCTCCAAGAAATATTGAAATAGTGATACTGCACCTTTTTGGAATTGAAGGTTGCCCATATATCCTAGTGTCGTCTTAATTTAAAAACTCAACAGACATTAATACCATTGAAAATGGCTAAAGAAGAGCTGTTTTCAATCAAAATTAGCATAGAAAATATATCATTTATTTATTTTAAGTTAATTTAATTAAAAGTAAATAGATGTAAGCTTATATTAAAGTTTAAAATTAAAATAGATATTAGCTCAAAAAATAGTTTATAAGGTTCCTTAAAAATTGTGAATTTTTATTTGATTTTTTGCATGACCAATCCTGTACATTTTTGATTTCAATAATTATAGGGAAGGTCAACTAATGGTTTACAACCATCGAACTAGATCAGCGCCTACCGTAATCGATTTTAGTTCATCCAACATCCTACCAAATAAAATTCCTAGGCTAGTAGTTGGATTAGCTTATATTCATCAACAGTATGGTACTATACCTTGGAAAGAGCTAATTGAACCATCGGCAAACTTAGCAAGGTACTCTTCTAGTTTTCCTTCTTTCACTGAAATTTTACAGTAAAAAATATTTTAAAACTAGAAAAGGATATATAGTTTCAAAAATGTTGGCTCAAGCAGTGAATCGAGCCAACGCTCAAGATCTTTTTGGCCGATTAGAACCTGGACAATTATTACGACACGACGTTTTAGCTAATACTTTACTAATTATAGGAAATATAACTGAAAAAGAACTGTACAGTTATATTGACTCTACCAACCAACCAATAAAGTCTCAAGCAGTAAAATCTACTTTTCATAAGTATAACGTTTATGTACCAAGTTTGGAATCCATTGGACCAGTTTTATTAGTCAATTTAAGGTAATTTTCTATTCTAAAATTTTGAAATCAATTAACTTAAATTTTCTTTTTCAAGGGAAATCGAAGAATTTAATTTTACAGATGTCAATGTAGGCACCACAAAGGGAATTATCCAAACTACATTGAAAACTTTCGATGAATTTAATGTTACTGCCAAATTTCATGAAGGAACGTCTACAAATGTTGCAATAATAGATTTGAATGAGAATTACGTTTCTTTAGTAATGTTAGTTAAAAAATTATATGATTTGCAATTTCTAGTTTTCTAAATTTTAGGGGTATGTATAACTTGTTTGGATCAAAAAAATCAACTTCATATGGCTACGTGTTAAATGTGAAAAATAAAGAAAAACCATGCAGCAGAATTCCTATAATTTTAGCAGATGAACAATACATTTGCGGTAATAATTTAACATCATCTAAATTGGTAGGAAAATAATGTTACTTTGAGTGCCTTAACGGGTCCATCAGCAATAAGTCAGACAGAGTATCTTAGCCCAATTCATTTAATTGCTGAAGCATCATTTAGGCAACTTGAGTTCTCATAGAAGAGAATCTGAGTAGGCCGCATATATACCACAGGGTGTCCGAGATTTGCGTATTTGTCTCGTAAGAATTTAAGTGCCTAGAAAATCACACCAACAGGTGATAATAGGAAGTTTTTGTGAGTGATAGGTTTTCGCAAAACCTGCGCTCACAAGTCATCTGGAATTCTCATACTGTCTAGGAAATGCTCCACTGACCAATGCCCACTTGAAGTGTCAGTGATAGTTTGACAAACCTTATTCCCGTACATAATTTTTTTTGTTAATGGTTTTAGATAGTTTGGTGTTTTCATTTTATTTAAGCATTGTGAAAAACAATTTAAGTGTGTAACTATGGGATTATGCGTGGATCTGCCGCCACTAATTGCTGATGGATACCCAAACTGTTCTTCATTCTTTCTGAATTTTTTTAATCATTTACAAAAGAATGTCTATTTACACTACACAGGCCAAATGCTCATTTTATAACGCGTACTGATGACATTATATTCCAACCAACGTAATAACAGTTAATCAAGTTTTAATAATTATCTTCAGGAAAAAGAATGGTATTCGGTGCAAATGGAATAGCCCAGGCAACTCAAATAGTTTCTAATTTAATAATAGGCAATAAAAATGCCACTGAAGGAATTGAAGCACCACGATTTTATTTGTTAGAGAATTCCACAGTTGCAGTTGAGGGTATGTTTTAACTTTCAACATGTTTAACGCTCAGTAATCATACACTTTTAGCTTTCCACTCACCAAAGTTCCATGTACAACTACTAGATTATTTAAACGAGACTCATAAGAAAACTATATTGATGCCCGAGCCTTATTATAGCAGCAATATTGTGGAAATGTTAAATGATGAATTGAGCTCGCATTCAGATAGTAGAGGCGGAGGAATAGCGAGTAGATTTTGAACACTTCAGAAGTATAAGAAAACTCAGTGGGCTGTGAAGTTTAGTTGATTTTAAACGTATTTTATATTCTTTTTACACTGATGTAAAAATATTTATTTTCACTAAATAGAAACGTATAAAGATTCACTTCAAACTAAACGACTACTTTTTCTAGGCAAATTTTCACCACTTTCTACTAAAATTTTTGAACACACATCCATATTCTTGAGTAAATTTGTTAACGTC
Organism: Hypothenemus hampei; assembly: GCA_013372445.1. Taxonomy (NCBI): domain Eukaryota; kingdom Metazoa; phylum Arthropoda; class Insecta; order Coleoptera; family Curculionidae; genus Hypothenemus; species Hypothenemus hampei. The sequence continues at coordinate 195,074 of JABRWK010000055.1, forward strand.
CAATGTTTCATCAAAAGCGCGTGTTCTAGGGTAAACCTGAAACAAATAAGTTATAAAGAGAGTTCTTTGAATTGTATCTGTGACTTGCCTACTGTGTCTAATGCATTGAATACCAGTACAGTGAGCAGTTGAATGTAATTTTTGTCCAATCTCGTGAATTATATGTGTTAAATAGTCCTCATATTCATTGATACATTGTATTTCCACAGTAAATTCTGGAGGTTGAAATTCTATGCATTTGATTCCGTAAATGATAGGAATTTTTGAATTCGCAGGACGTATTGGTCCTTGTATAGCCAATTCGTAAGCGGTTTGGGATTGAATGTCTACTCCGCACATTCTAAAATATATCAATACATTATCACTTGTAAGAACTTATGTTTTTACAAATCGTACTCAAACATTTTCTTTTGATGTGACGCTTGCATTGCACTTAAAAATCTATCCATGTGTTCTTGTTTTACATGCCGCCAAGTTGATTTCATCACAACTTTTCCAGTTTTAAAACAATTATCTGTTACTTCTCCCAGTTTCCCTTTTATTCTGTAAGCTCTTGTGGGCCTATTTTCTCTAATAAATTTTGCTTGTCTAGTGCCATCTCTGATGCCAAAAACTGCGCTAAATATTTTTACGCTATCTAGAAAATCTAGAAATAACGAAAAACTTACGCAAAACACCATTTGTATAGAATCCTAAGAAATTTGACCAACTGACGTGCAAATCTTGGTTTTGGTAGCGCGGCCCGACAACTAAAGGATGATCAGCAAAGTTTGGTCTCACTGAAACGGTCAATTTTTGCGATGGATCGCCTTCTATTGCTACGTAATCACTGGGGGGTCTTCCTTCAAGAGAATTCATTTCTAAAAGTTTAAATTTAGAATCATACACATAATAACTCAAAGACGTTTTACCTTGGCAAATTTTACTAATTAGAATTTTCCTCATTTTATGAACAGATACTTCAGCAGGCTTATAAACACAAATCAACCCTTTCAAAGAGTTCCAAACAATAGGGGCTTCTTGCACTAACATTGTAAAAAATTTTAACTTATTTAAAACGATTCAAATTAATATTTCTCAAATATATGTATATTGAATGTTTTTAGAATCATATTTTAATTTATTTTATATCAGTCCATAGCACTGTTCCATTACTTAAAAGAAAATATAAATCCTCAAATAAATAAAAAAAAACTTGGTTAACTCTTTCTTCTTCTTCTTTTTTTTGAGATCACGTGCTATGTCAAAATGTCAATGTCAACTTAATAATGTATTTCTTTTATTACATTTTTATAAAACAAAATATAAGTTTGCCATTCAAAATATATTTTTAAACATATTCTATAAAGCAATAAGTTATAATATGGTCAGGTCTATAGTACATATAATTATCGAATACTTTTGTAAAGATGAGGCATAAATTAAAAATATGCTAATTTCTAGTACAATTGTATTAGCGACTTTAGTACCTTCTAGTAATTATCTAAATTCAACCCTATTATACACACGTTGTTTATATTTTTGTTAGGTTAGATTATATTCAGATTAGAGGTTCATCAATTTCATACTAAAATGAGTAAAAAAAGGAAATTAAAGCAATCTAAAAGCGAGGAATTCGAGTTCGATCCTATACCAAAACATTTGGTAACTGCACATTTAAAAAATCAAGAGAAACGTCTAATAATCATTCTGGAAGATGCACAATTGGAAACAGTTAAGGTATGTTTCATTGTTTTAGGAATTAAAAGCGCAAAAAGTAATGTTTCGTTAAAAGGTAGGCAACAAATTCGAGTTGTTAAATTGTGACGATCACGCACACATTTTGAAAAAGAATAACAAAGATGTGGGATCGTGCCGGCCAGATATAACCCATCAGTGTTTGCTCATGTTATTAGACAGCCCCCTTAATAGAGCCGGGTTACTTCAAGTTTATTTGCATACAAGCAATAATGTTTTAATTGAAATTAATCCACAAACTCGAATACCGAGAACTTTTAAAAGGTTTGCTGGACTTATGGGTATGTGAAAGATGAAAGGTAATAATTAAAAATAATAAGTGTCTATGTATTTCCAGTTCAGCTTCTTCACAAATTTTCTATTAGAGCAGAGGCCGGTCCTAAATTGTTAAAAGTCATAAAGAATCCTGTAACTGATCATTTGCCCGTTGGAGTGCGTAAAATTGCCATGTCGTTTTCGTCGAAAATAGTGAAAAACTGCAGGGAACTAGTACCTAAATCTGAAGATCCAATTGTGATGGTTGTAGGCGCAATGGCACGAGGAAGTTTAAATATAGATTATGTAGAAGATACAATTTCAATAAGTAATTATCCACTTTCAGCAGCTTTAACTTGCACTAAGTTATGTTCAGCTTTTGAGGAAGTTTGGGGTGTGATGTGAGTTTTAAAATAAAACTAAATAGGCTATAATACATCGTAGTTTATTCTAACATCACTATATCTGACTTAAAATGAAAAATATTTAACAGCCAAACATTAAAAATTACATTTTACACTGCGTTGTTTTGTAAGTTTTAAACAAAAAGCCTATGCATATGGAGAAAATTGGTACTTACTAAAAATTTTTGATGTTAATAGCAAACATATTTCAATTTCCTTAATTATATTATGGTTTTTATTTATACATAGAGTTACATTGATTCTTTGGAGGGAAAAACGACAGTAAATAATGTACCATCTGAAGAAACTGTGCACATGTTTTAATTAGATCCAATATTGGATTGTATTTGTTATAGTCAAAGCCTTAATGTTTTTTTATTAGTAGACAAATGAACAATTTGGTATTTTATCGACTAATTGTATATTACAATATTATATGTACACAAAGAAGACGTAAAAAATAAGATAATCATAAATTCTAATACAAATTGTAATGTACAGGGTGTCCCAACTTCCTTGTATTTTCGAAATTTTTTTTATTAGCAAAAATAGTGAAATGTTTCTGCTACATTGTACTATATTTTTATTAAACTTAAGCAGATTTAGACTTTTTGTATTTGGAATATGGACCGATTATGGAAATTTGTCATATTGGGATCTTCTGATATCTCAAGAGTTTTAAAATTGATTAAAAAGCAAAAAACTATTTTTGTCCATGGTTTAATATTACATCCAGAAATGTACTCTGTTTTTTTCTGAAATCGATGGATTAAATGGAACACCCTGTATATTTTTTAGTCATTAAGTTGCTCTTTTCGTTAGTGTCATTTGATCATGTGCCATAGATAATGGTAATTTCACGAATAAGTAACAGTTTTTTTTAAGGGAAAAATGAAATACACCAACAAATTCATGCATAATTCTCTAACATTGGTCTTATGAGGCATACCCGGTCTAAATCTTATATATTTATGCAAAAAAGCATCTCTGTTAATGGTGATTAACCTCGAAAAATCCAATCGAAATTAGGACACCCTGTACATACATAGTTAATGTATTTTAACAATGTTTAAAACGGAATGATTTATGTTAAAAAGGTTTGACTTTCAATGTTTCGCTACTAAATTCATTTCCAAAAACCAAATAAAAATTCAAAATGTTAGTAAACTATCTGCCTGAAAATTTCTTCAAAATACATTTAGTGTTTTTTTATTGTATTAGTGTGCACTATTTTATACAGTGCCTCATTTATTTTTTCTTAAATTCCTTATCGATATTCTTTCATTTCACAACCAAATTAAATAATATGTAGTAGTAAAGTAATATCTCAGATAGCATGATTACGTTCTTGGATATTCCATAACAATAGTCATCTAAAGGATTGTCCGAGATTTAACGTANACTCAGAGCTGGTCTAGGGGGATTCGTTAAAAAAAAAACAAGTTTATTCCAAGAGCCCTTCCAAACAAATCCTAAGAGAAAGAGAGACAAAGAGAGAGATATATATATATATTTATAAATATATATATATATAGCAAAAAACACGACTTATTTTTGCTGGTTCTTGAAAAATTGTTTGAAAGGGCATTTCGCATTTCATTGATTACAGAATGAACCATACAGTTGCTTAAACTATCGAAACAATTGAAAGTGATATTTTGATCTTAGTGTAGTTTCACTAGAAGAACTCGTTAAATAATCCTCTCAAAGAATTGGATTCATTAGTAATTCTTTTTTGATTATTATCTCTAGTTACACTTATAAAAATGTGTTCTACTTGTACTATTTTGTTGCACACGTGGTGGTCAATTCCATAAAAGGACTTTTTTACAAGAAATAAATCTGTATACAGGGTGGGGCACCATATTTGCCTTGTTCAATTACTAACACATGGCTTGGTTATTTAAAAATCTTTTTACCAAATCATAACAAGATTACGAAATATAACCCAAAATTATTTTGATATCTACAGAATACTGCATAAAACTTGATTTTCTAATCAATTGACTAGGCGTTTGGTCAAATAATCGATTTCAATGATACTTTGTAGAAATCAAAACAATAATTAACTTATGATTCTTTAGAAACTTTATGTTCCGTAAAAAGATTTTGTCATAACTAAGTCACATCATGCCGGTAAATGCCCAACCCTGTCGATATTCACACACCACTTCAATCAAACATATATAACATATTCCTCAACATGTACCAACATTAGGACTACGAGATTTAATATACGATTCTAATACTTAAAATAACTTTATAGGTCCATTTTTGTCTTATTTATACCATTTACCAAATCCGTAGTTTAATGTGATGTTACTGGAAGTCATAATAAAAATTGCGACCCTTCAACGATAATGCTATAAAAAAATCACAATTTTTCACGATAAATTGAGAGGATTTGATGAAACAAAGCAATGAGATTGAGAGGTTATTTTATTCCATTTATATTTTTTTTTTGAGAAGAAACCCTCAAAATCACATTGAATCGAATCTAATACGTACGTTTTAAATAAGAATAAATTAAAAATGAAGTGGACGCGAAAATAATCACCAATGACATGGCACTAAGTCTATACAAATAATAAAATGAAAATCTAAAACTCATTTTAGATTATTCTTTTTGTTTTTGAATATTTACACATAGATTCGAGACTTCCTAAATCCGAGTTTGCTAGTCGGTTTCGAAAAAGAAATATATTTTTGATCACATCATGGCTAATACTAAAAAGTACTCTTTGACGGCCCGGTTAAATTACTACGAACGACAGGCAAACTAAATCGAAAACGACGATCAGATCGCCGCTTACTTAAACAAGTAGAAGTAGCTTTTGGCGAATGAAAATTGCGCGCGTGCTAACCTGCTTCGCTGTCGCTCGAATCACTCGAACTGCTACTCAGTGACGAGGAGGAACTGTCGCTGTCCGAACTAGAGCTAGAAGATGACATGCGGCCGGCACCGGCACCTGTTGGGTCGGACTTAGCATCTAGAAATAAATATATATGAGTTATATACACAAAATTCGATTTTAAAATTTTTATCATACCTTTTTTGGGAGCTTTCTTACTTGGACCTATTTTATGATTAACATCGAGAAGACGATCTTCAAGTTCCTTCTTTTTTTCTGCAATCTGTTCTTCTTTCGATTTGCCTGGTAACTTTTTATCTAAATGGAAAAATATTCAAATAAATGTCTCAATTTTAAAAACAAAATCTGTAAAAATGTGGACGAATACAAATGAAATCTATAACTGCTAATGCACTTTTGTAAAGTTTTAAATATGCCTACAAATATTATGCACCAATGTAACCAATATTATGCACCAAATACAATATTTTTTTAAGGGTTAATTGCTACATAGAGTGTAACACCGATAAAGATTGACATGAAAAAAAAATACATGCAAGATGTCGAGAAAAAACTTTGAAATTTTTAAGCTGACTTTATATGTATAACAATATGAAAAAAAATTCATATAAAGTTGAAAAGTGTTATGTAAAAAAAATGTTTTATAACAATTTCTCTAGATCAACTTAAAATATAAATTTCAAGTTTAATGTACAAGTCGAATTACCATCATTACTACTTTCTTTTTTTGGTACTGCTGCCACTTCCAGTAATGTCAGTTCGGAGAATATTTTATTTATTTTTAATTTCTTTCATTTCAGTTTATTGCCTACTTTTCCTTAAAACACGAGATACTCTGTTATCTTTTATACTAGTGAAGTAGAATATATGAGCCAATGATGTCCACCTAAACGTTACTTTAGATTGAAAGAATAACTAAGATGAAGTCAAAACATTTTGATATTTAGTGAACGAAACCTGATACTATTATATTGATTGTCTATAAGTCTTTCTAAGAAGCATTTCTGATTAAATGTATATCAACGTTTAACACATTTTTTTATGTAAAATCATCTTAAATTAATAATCTTAATTTATTTCTGGACACAATGTCTATGGTTTTTTTAATACCAATCAATGTAGCTCCCCATATAAATAAAAAAAAATTAAGCAAAGCAAAAAACTACAATACAACCCATCAACAACTAATTCATGAATAAATTTGGCGGTATTCAACAAGTGTGAAATCCGAATAACTATCGAGAAAGTGTGCTGTCAAATCAGTTGATTTTTTGAGATGGCTAAGTTGATAAAAACATGATTACAAGTATCGTATCATCAAATGATGGTGATACTGGTTTAAACGTCGATGTTTCTAGTAATTTAGTAATATCTACAAATCACCCGGATTAACACTGACTACTTTCTTGGTAGTTCCTCGGTTTGCCACTTTTTGCGCCGCCCAATTTTTTCATAAGTTGTAAGAAGGCAAAGTGCCAACAAATACAAAACAAAAAAGAAATGACTCCAATAGAACAATAATAATTGAAGAGAGCAAATTCAGATCCGTTTAAGCGTAAAGATTACAATTTTTTGATTTCTTAATATTGTTCTAAACAGTAAGAATAACGGGCTTGTAGTGGTTCAAGTGAAAAAAATTATTTTTTGGAGTTTAACATAGCAGTTAACAGATGCAGGTATAGATGCTCTAGGTAAGTATAGATTAAAATTTCGCTTAAAAATGTCTGATTTTAAAAATGCCACTTAAACTTTCTTCAATTATTGTTGTTTAGCACACTTAATAAATAGATTCAAATTAATCTGGTTAATACTTAAAAATAATCCCAACATTCAAACGAAAACCCATTCCTCTACCATGCTTAAATTTGGTGTAGTTCCAATTACATACGCCTGTTGTAGCACAACATAAATATGTATCAAAATTAGATTTGCCCCTTATTTCTTCTTGCACACTATTGGTGAATAATTAACCATTTTTAAGAATCTTACATATGTATTTTCATAAATGTTGGACACGAAAGTGCAAAAACAAAATTAGAATAATTGTTGTGCTACTTTTATGTCGCCCGTTCCGTTTTGGGGTCGACGCAGTATAGAACCCAGACGCAAAGTAACGGAACTTACAATAAGGCTTACGTGGCTTTTTTCTGAGGCACGATGCAACGTAGCTCTCGAGCTCACGCAATGTAGATGGCTTCAGAGTCTCGAAATCAATTTCGATTTCATCCGGATTCGAATCCCTCAAAGAAGGCTCTCTTGATTGGATTATGTGCACCACCCGGCCCAATTTATCTCCTAAATATTCGCAAAATGTTAGATTTGCATAATTTTGGTAAAGTCACTTAATACTAACCCGGCAATTTATTAATATCCAAAGAGAGTTGCCGTTTTTCATCATAAGACATTGGCTTGGCGCTATCTTCGTCTTCTGAATCGAAAGCAGGAGCCACTGAACCTGTTTGAGCTTTCTTTCGGCCAGGTCCAGCAGCACCAGCCGCCGTTCTTCCAGCCTTTGTCCGTTTAGTTGTAGGTCCTCCGGGTGCAGCTCCAGGTGTTGCTGTTGCCGGTTTTGTTCCTCGAGGACCTGGTACAACATACAGATATTTAAATTCATGTAATTGTAAATTGCCAATTAAATTTTTAGAATGTCGTTTTTCGACAGAAGAAAATTTTTTAGTAGTAAGGTCATACAGAAGCCGTGCGTGCGACTGGATTCATAAAGCAGTGCTAAAATAAACTTTATTCGTAGCTACGATAAATGAAATTAAAAAATTCTACCTTAATTAACGAATGCAAAGACGTTTTTGGTCACTGTGAAATAAAGATCTAGTCACATGCACTACAGAGAAGGTTGTTGTTGACAAGAGAGCAGTAATTGTATATTTGTGTTCATACTTGATCTGAAACACACTCGCATACACACACACATACGCACATTGATCGTACTGATAATATATCCTTTTTGTTTTGACCATATTGAAAAAAACCAAACCACAAAATCTACCACACCAACAAATATGCAACTACTGTCTTTAGAAATCGTACATTTGGAAAAGTTCAACATATCCAACATTCATTTTTCCATTGAATGATATTTTATATTTTATATCCCTAGATTTTAAACACATTCAATAGCTTTTATGCTCCTTTTAACTCTTGTCACAAAATGTAAGTGCTTCAAAAACGTAATTATATACAATTTTGAAAGATTTAGGTCCAAATAAATTGAAAATGTTGTGTCGACCTCATGCATCTTGAAACTCCAATTACCACTCTCTCCATTTATTGCCGTCTGTTTTAATAAAATTTCAAACCACAGCCAACAACCATCAAAGTTCATCACTTCTGTGTTCGACCTTACCTTTAGTTTTGGGCGTTTTGGCGGAGCCCGCCCCTCCGGGGTGCATTACGCCTCTCTCGTTTTTAGATTCTAAGCCGCCGCTGTCGTCGGCACCCACACTGTCCGGAACGGTGGGCATCTGTTTACCACCCCCACCAATTCCTCCGGGGCCCACGTTCGGAACCGATTTACCCCCTGCATTTATTAAACACAAATTTTCCCTCAATTTAAATAGATATACACCCAGTTATACACATCCTATACAATCACCCATTAGACCCAAAACTTTTAATCCAAATCAAGAATAGATATTAATTTTGAGTCGTATGCATGAGATATTATGTTCAAAAATAAAAAGTACATACCTGTACTGTTCGCAAGGGATGCGATTGGTTGCATCGGTCCTTTTTTGCTTTTGTCTTTCAATTTCTGTTTCTTTTTCTCTTTTTTCCGTTTTGAGCTTTCTTCGACAAGCTTCCGCATGCGCTCTTGTAAAGCGGTCAACTGAAGAAAAATCATTCATTTTACTATTTGTACAATTTAGCTCAATGTTAAAGACAGCACCCATTTATTAATATCAGTGTTAAAAAGCTCGTATAAGTGAAAACATCAAATTTTCAGACCATCACACTACTCATCAAGTACTTTTTATTTTAGGTTAAACGGAATTAATTACTCTAAAGTTATAAAAGAATTATGTACCTCTTTTTCAAGCTGCTTTAGTTGTTTGTTCCGCCGCTCTTCCTCAGAATCTTCAGTTTCGCTAGATGACTCAGAACTTGACCCCGATGAACTGGACTCGTTAGTGACGATCCCACTTAACCTATTCAAAGGTTCGTCAGGTATTTTTGCAAACCTGAATTTAATAGTACAACTACTGTCAAATCGAAAACTCGAGTGACGAGGACTCACTTGACTTCGAAGACGTCCTGCAGCTTCCTGGCCATCGCCACCACGTCGTGATCGGAAGGATTGTACTTGTAGCAGTTTGTGAAAATGAGTCGCACGTCCTGTGCAAACTCCTGGGCTGATCGATATTCTCGATTGTCCATTTTTCGTTTCACCGTACTGAGATCCATGGGTTTTTTGATAATATCGTGGTAGTCGTGCAGACCAAGAAGTTCGGCATCAACCGGTTTATAAAAAGGCCACGCGTAACTCTAAATGAAATACAGCGAATGACGTTTTGAGAGAAACTGTGTTTAGGTTAAAACTTACACAATGTTTCTTTGAAAACAATTCTTTTAATATCTCGTTACAAGCTCTAAGGGTGTCATTAAGTTTTTCTTTGGATTTTTGAACGCTTACTCCTGGACCGGCCGGAGATGGAGCCATACCGGGCGTCGCACCACTGTAAGGCCCCAGTCCGTCTAATTCCTTTAATGAAAAAATTTATGTTTCAGTTCATAATAATCGATTATCGTTTAAAAATTACCTGATTCCGAAGAGGTTTCTTAATTTGACGACCTGATTCTCGTCGCTTTGAGATCTTGCTGGCCCACGTAGAAGAATTTGAATCAGCTCCCGACGCCAGATAATCATAAGCTGTCGCGGGCGTTGTGGTATCCGCCTGTATAAAAAATAATCAAAATATTTGTTAAAAAAACTAATATGTTCAAATAAGGGTAACAAGTAAAATAAAACATTTAAATGTAACATAATAATTATTATCTTAAAAGTGTTACCTTTCTTTTAACTCCTTTTTTACTCTTAGCTGGCTGTACTGGAGGAACAACTCCTAAAGCGGACACACTAGTATCCAAAGGTTGAGGGACATAACCTGGGGTTGAAACCGGGGGGAGAGGTGCAACTTGCGAATTATTTGGGGGTGCTATTGTGGTAGTTGCTGTACTGCCAGGTACAGTAGTCGGAGGTACAGTGCCGAGAGGTATACCGACAGGTCCTGGAAAATAATCTAATTCCATATTGATTTTTACTCGTCTGGACAGTAATTTTAATACTGACCAGTTGTGGTAGGTACAGGGTTGGAGACTGTAGAAGATACTGTAGCTGGAGGTCGGCCTCTTTGTGTCGCGAGGGATGGACCAGCACTAGTTTGTCCTTTCTTGCCTTTATTACCTTTAATTTTTGATTCGACAACACATTCTTCTTTAGGCATATCGGCAACTTTGGTTAGGAACACCTTTAAAGAAATGAAGAATTAATTTGATAAGATACACTTATATAAACCAAAAAATATATATACTTTTTCCAACGTTTGGGCCATAACGACTACGTCCTCTCCAGGTTTGTTATATACGTAACAATTGGTAAACATTGTGTTGAAGTCTTGTATACATTCTTTTCCGGACCAATAATAATTGTTGTCTAAACGCTTTCGTATAGTCCCTAAATCCATTGGCTGTTTAATTATTTTATGGTAGTCCTTTAACAAATAAATTTCTATGCTAAGTTTCATTTAGTTTAAAGAGATTTTTACTTACAGGCAAATTTAATTTTTTAGCATCTACTGGCTGTTGAAAAGGCCATGAAAATTTATGTCTCCAAAGGGCCATCACAACGGTTTTTTGTAAGAATTGTAGCTGATTGGTTACCCTACCAGGCCTAGATAACAAACAACTTAATTTTTTTCTTAGAAACAATAAAATAACCTCAAAATCTAATATAAATCATTGTATTAAACATTAAATGAAAATAAGGAATATTTAACAATGGAATTTTTTAAATACCTGTCAGCAGGAGGCACCACAGCTGGTTGTACCACTCCATTAACCGGTTCAACTGCAGGTTCATTCCTCGGCGGAGGTTCCCTATTATCTCGAACTGGAGTGGCTGCCGACTGGACTGGGGCGGCCGCGGCCCCATTGCCCGCTGAAGCTTGCTCGTTCATTTTGGCGGTATTATTTTGAACAGTGGCTTCAACTTGTTGCATTGCCTCCTACTTTTTCTATTGGCACAAAAAAAAATATATGGCTTTCATTTCTTCAACTGTATAATTGGTTGTTCCATACCAGTAAAGCAATGATAGAATACCACTTGGGCCTATTGAACGCTGGTCAGAGAGCCAGAGGACATGCAAATGAATATACCATTCTCGACATGGTTGGTTCACAAAGCGACAGTCATGTTATCTTGTTTCTGAAATTTAAAACAAAGTGTTAGAAAAAAACTAAAAATCAATCACCGTCTAATTAAGACAGTTAAAAAACGCAAATAGGGAATACAAGGCAATTTTATTATTTCCATTAAAAAGAAAAACCATGCTTTATTTTTCAATTTCAAAAATTTTAACAATTTTATAGATATGTAGATTCTTTACATGTTCCTACATTTTTTAATGCGCAGGTTTGACTGAATGAAGTAACTGGATTCGGCTACTGTATTGAAATAAAACTGTTAATATTCTTCTAATCTCATAGCAAATAATATATTGTATTTTAGTTGTGGTTATACTGTCAACTTTCATAATATGTGTACCGTAATCAGATCTCGTACATTTTTCATTTTATCTAATTCTAAATACTAATAATACCAAAATAATAATAGGTAAACTCATGTCCTTCATATTGGATTTTACTTCCATATTCTAAAAAATTTCAAGTAAGACTGCTGTGTGCATTTCCTTATTTTTGTAATAAACGCTTCCGATGTTCCATAAACACTCATGTTCTCCATAAAATTGTTCGAATTTTCTGTTTTATTCCTCGTTCCGTATTTTCAAAACACTTGAAATGCGACCCTCTTTTTTGAACGAGGTAGCACAAACGAACTTGTTAGAGTACAATGAAACCGCAGACAACATGGTGTTTCCTAACATGAGTCCCACGCCTCCTACCAAAAAAAACCAAGAGCGGGTAGTTAAGATTTCCCTTTTCTATTCTAGTCTGAAAATTTAATTGTTGGTATTCCTTAATAATTTCTTAAGACTTTAGTCCTAAACAAGTTATCACTTAGACTTTATTAATTGAATAATTCAATTTTTGATTATTAAAAATTATTTACGTGTCACATAGAGATCATAAAAACTTTAGCAAGAGTAAGATGCAGTATGGCAAAAGAGATTGGAAAACACTATTTCAACAGTAAATATTGGAATTTTCTTAAAAATCGATAATAGGGATTTCTCATGGGAAGTAAAGTAAAACGTAACGTACTTGGAATGAAATGAGCGTTATTGGACTAAACTGAAAATGGTTACTTTCAGTAACGTTTCTGTGCTATACTGAACTAGAGTGACATCAGAATCGTTTATACTTAAAGCATAAAAGCAAAAAAAAAAAGTTTTCCCATTCACACATTCATGTACATTTTTTCAAAGATTCTTTCACTGCGGTACTTAGTAAAAATATTAGTATAGTTACACAAATTATATCACTAGAATTAAAAAAAATAAATAAAACACGGAAAACATTAAAAGGCGTAGAGGGTAAATTCGTTGAAATCACAGAGAAATAATTTAGACACATCAGACAGATACTTTGATCAAGAGCGAGGATATGAAGATAAGGAAGGGAATTTTCATTACCTAAAGATAACCGAAATCAATTTAATACTTCAACGAATATGGTCAAGTAGTCATATCAGAGTTGCGATACCAGTTTGTTTAAAATTTCAAGTTTTGCTAAGACTTTTAGTTTTTGGAGATTCTCTAGCTCTATGCAGGAAAATGCAAGTAAAAAAGCATCCTTGTTTGTAGTAGGTAACGTGCTCCTTTTGTATATAATTTTGCTAGTTATCCAAAACAAAATAAGTAGATGAGCTGTAAACACACTCTTTGAAATACACAGTTTCAAATACAAAACTAGTATGTTCATAGTTTAAAATCAAGTGTTCAAATTTGCTTTTGAGAATCATCAGTCATAAGCATGAACAATTGATTATCGCTCGTTTCAGTTGCGTGCTATTTGAAAAGCATGACCTCTTCATATACACTAGCTAGTAAATTTCTACTAGATAAGAATTTTTGTCATATTTTCATGCTTCCAACTGACATGTGTACTATCAACCTAAAATACATAAGTATGACTAGATTCAAAGACATTGGACACCTGTAAGATACAAGTACAGTCGTACAAGACTAAAGAAACTTTTTATGCATGAAAAAGTTTGCGCATTACTAAAATTATTAATGTCAGATATCTGAAAAAATACTTGCACACCGGCTCGCCAATTTATTTGTTAAGTTATGTAGAGTGACTCAATAAATAGGGTGCCACAGCCCCTTAAAATAGCAAGAAAGAAAAAGGAGTAGAAGTAATGGCAAAATTTATTGCAAGCTATGACTGTCATTCGTGTTTAAGAGATATGTATAGTAAGTTCTATAAAAACAGAATAGTTGGTAAAAAAACATTCCAAAGTGCCAAAAATGTTGTTTGTAAACGTTTAGTGTAAACCTTAATTGGTGCCCAAACGGGATTAGCGCATACACTGACATAACCAAAATTATACTTGCTACATGCAATCTCACCTTAAATAAATCCGAAAAAAATTAGCAAACCTGTGTATAGTCTTGTTTTACTTAACTGGCACATAGAAATATTGCATATGTAAACGTTGCTTAACAAAAAGAATATTTTAAAACTTATATTTCTATACATGAAAATTTAGGAATATGCTAATAATACGTCACAAACGAGACTGAAGAAATTATTAAACAGCCCAAGATTTTATAGCCCTTATTCCTACAATTGTTTTCGGGAATTCCCTGGTTACCTAGATCTTTTTATCAAGGTTTTTAGGTACCTGCTTTAACCTCCATAAAATAGGGTCATTTTTATGAGTTTTGCATTTAAAAACGTTTTTCTTATCAAATATTTGATATTTCAAGCAATGTCTTGGGATTTGCAAACGCCATTATGCACTTACAGGAGTTATTAGTATACATACTAAAATAATAACTAAAATACTTGTAACATTACCGCAGAATAATCTCTGTGTGTATATGTATATGTACACGTTGTTGAGACGTAAGACAATAAAAGTAGCATGCTTTTATGTTTAGCTTAATTAAGTTAAAATCAGATCAAATTTGAATGAATTCTGATGAATTCTCATAAAAATTGGGTCAAAATGATAGAATAACGAATATTAATTGTAGCACAACCTGTGGAATGTATGGGGCAATATATAGAAGTACAATCTCAGCTTCTCAATGAGTTTTTTAAGAGTACATTAAGAGAAGCACAAAACGAATTAAAATCGATATAACCTAACAAGATTAATGGAACAATGTTATTTAATTTGGCGCCACACCCCCTTTTCCATACAAACAATGGATTTACATCACATTTTCGCGCTGAGTATAAGCTAACCTTCACGGGCGTCCCAAAAACACACGTATCCCATTGAACTGGCATCAGGTAGGTTAAAAATGCACTGAAAATACGATTGTTTACGTTCCCGTATGTACCTTTCCAGTTTTCTTTCGATTCAGAGATGAATATTCAAAGAAAACTCTGGAAAATTAACAGTGAACAAGGAGTTTATGATCTAAAAAAGACCTTGGCAGCGAGACTTTTCGTTTGGAAGGTGCAGGCGGTTATCCGTGATTCGTACTAGAAAACAACGGTCGCCTCCATGTATTAAACTCGTAGTTGAATAGTTTCTATTGGTTTTGATGTGTTACGCGGGAAAGAACTTATAACCTTTACTTACCGGATAATAACACAAAGAAATACACTAAAAATGAACAAATTAACGCGATATTATGAACGAAATAAAGGAGAAAATCATTTCGGAAGCAAATTTTCAACATGGCGGGCACTTACGTTTGCCATTGACGCGAAGCTCGCCCCCTTAAAACACTTTTTTTGCACTAAACTTTTCACCTCGTCAATAAATAATGATTTTTCCAAAAAGTAGGGCCATTAAACTATGCAAAAAAACATTACCTACGTATTTTATCGTTTAATCCACATAAGAATCACGAAAAATACGGAGCCACAAAACACACACTTCACTTTGCACAGACTCTCTTTACACGCTTTTTGATCAGTAACCGTGATGGCGGCTCTGTCAGTATGCTCCGTTCGGAAGTCACGTCAATTCCTATCGATTAAAGAGAAAATCGTCTTGAAATTTTAAAAATATCGTTAAATTATTATTTTTAAATTGATTTTTGGCATAATTAGAACATAATTTAGTATGTTCACAATAAATCCCTTCAGATGGACTTGGATAAGGAAAATAATGGCTTTTTGAGGTCACATTAAATGGCCTCCTTGTTAGACTCTATTGGATAAAATTGTAGCCAAAAAATATCACCTGCCGTTGAAGGTTTTCCCAGCAAATTTTCATAATTTTCTTCTCGGTTTTACGAGCCCTCTTTTCGTGATTTTCTTCAGAAATTCGCTCTCCAACTTGATCCTTTGGAAATCATTTATTTGACAATGTGGTTTAAGAACGAAAACCAACCGCTAAACTAGGTTCATTTTGATGCGAAATGAAAATTCCGAATAAATTTTGTCAAAATTTCATCTTATTATGTAGATTTTCATGAAAAAAGCAATTAATTTCTATGTCCTCAACCGATTTTTAACGAAATCGTCCTGCGCATTGCTGACATTTGTTAGACAGGCGCATGCGCATTGATATTTTATTTGACAGAAGAAGTGATTTGGCCATCTACAGAGTTGGTATTAAATCAACGACTCAAAAGAAATAGACATAAATATACAGGGTTTGCCAAAGTTAAAAATCACAATTTTTAAAAAGCTAAAATTGTAATAAGACAAAATATGCAATATCTTTACAGCATATAAGGTTTATTCGAAAAAAAGTAATATTTGGAAGAAATTCATACAGTAGATATGACGCCACAGGTTTCTCCACACCGTATACCTATTATAGAGCTCTAAATTATATATACTCTAGAGCCTTACTGTTAGAACTGTGCAATTTTAATATCAAAAAACCATTAGCAGTCACCGTTATTGTGTCCAATAGTAATTACGTTATCATGCTTTAAATTTTTAATTTGGTTGTTCTCAAATTTTTTAACTACATTTTGCTCAAAATACACTGATTGTTTCTCAGATTCTGCAAAAGTAAAAGTTGAGTAGTGACTTGAGAACTTATTTTTGAAGGTAAAATGAACAATTTTAATTTTGGACTTTTCGGTAAATAACTATAAATTATTCAACTAATTGTTAGATATATGGGAACATTCAACAAATTACGTTAATGTTATCGTAAATATTTTATTTAAAGCCAATCCGTATATAATATAGATATAATTTAACAATAGTGTTGTATGTTATGTTAGGTATGTTACAATCGAAACGCCTAAAAAGTTTGTAAGAGTTTACCAATGTAATTTTAGTAGGGCTCCAGACTCAATGCAATTTCAGATCAAATTTTTGATCCACAGACTTTTTAAATTTATTTTACGTAAGTATTATAATGAATTTTAGGTTTTCATGGTGCTTAGAAAGCCCAATCTATATAAAATATACAGGGTGTTCCTTTTAAAATAATAATATTAGATGTATAATTCACAAACTGACTCAGGGCAAATACGAAGATACTCTTGGCTTTTACTTTAAATAATCTATCAAAAACAGTTGTCATCTAAGATATGAGAGTCGTTTCAAAATAACGAATGTACAAAATCGCCTTATACCAAAAAAATGAGGAGTCTTAACGAGTGTTTAACAAAAAAATAGCACAGTATTCGAAACACCGTTTTCTCTCGTAAATAAAACAAAAGCGAAACACCCTGTGTGTTCACTCAGGTTGGTGTTGGCAACCCTACTTTATAGAAAATATTTTAATAAAAAAAAAAATTATTGCAAGCAATAATATCAAACAACAATCAGATCGTTTCACTCCACACAGACACCAAATTTACAAAATTCTACACACAATGATAAGCTATTAAATATGTAAATGTATAGTAATCGATAATATATTTCAATGAAAATACATCAACATGCCTCCTCTCGGGCATCGCACTTTTTAACAAATTATTTAAACAACACTTTGTCGTCGTTGTGTATTCCTTTCAACATTAAATTGTGTGTATTGTCTATTTATAACAATTAAATTATTGTTAATTTTCCACTAATATAAGGCCTTACATAGTTCAAAAAGACGATTATAATAACAATAATANATTATTGTTAATTTTTCCACTAATATAAGGCCTTACATAGTTCAAAAAGACGATTATAATAACAATAATACAAATCTAAATAGCGAGTTCTTCTAATACTTATATAAATTATAATTCATCAATAAAATTAATCCAAAAAACTTTTGTTCTGGAAAAATTCATCTATAAAAACATTAAAAATAAGTAGATAAAATATAGAAAATGTTGATTTGTAATTTTCAAATACTTTCCATGATATGTTACGATATTGAGTATAATTTATTGCAAAAGGTACAAAGTATCTCAATTTCATTGAATTTACAGGGTTTCTGGCTAAATAACAAATATAAAGAGGTGCGAGTCTGATAAAGCTATTCTTATTTCGTTAAACGAAATAGACATTGCTTAGTGCTCTTTTACTTTGTAGTTGCAGAATGATTATTTCTCATTTGGCGATTCATATTTAAGCTGTCTTATAACATATTGAGAAGATAACATTTTTTTTCTTGATATTTTAATGTGGAAACTAGCAATATTCATAATTTGAAAAATATAAACCAACCATGTGATTTTAAGTGCGATACCCTGTATATTATCGCCTCGTTGCGTTCGGCTTTCTATTAGCTTTTAAAAGAAAATATAACTTTTGGTAGCAATTTCTTATAAGCTCAAAAGGAATAATTTTTACTATTAAAATTAGGATAATTTTTTCGTTATCATCGCCCCTTTACTTTCTCCAAGCGTACTATAAAAAATATTAGGTAAATTTATATATTTTTGAAAAGCTGGTAAAAAGACAAACCTAATGAGTAAAAAATATATAAGATGTCCCTTATCACGGATCCTTCTAAATTTGCTAATAAGCGAGAAACCTCGTAGTGTACACAAAAACAAAATTGGGACACCTGTTCTTTTTTCCGGCAGCATCATATTTACGAATTAAAATCCATAGTTTTAAAAAGGGTAAGAACCCATGATCATTAATAACAACCCATATTATATTGTGTCTTATTTTCTAATAAATGTCTTATTAAATATATATTGACATTTAATTAATAACAATATCGCATTCCTACATCTACTTACATAACAAAGTTATTGGTAGCGAAATGGAATGTAATAATCAATACTAACATTATAATGGTTTTTTTGTCACTAAACGCGTTCAGTTCTTGAGGAATTTTCGATATAGTTGAAATTCAGGTAAGCATTTCAGGAACACACATTTCAGACAAGGAAATTTAGGCCTTTTAAAGGTTCAAAATTTGATTCAACAAAATCGAAAAATCCTTCAACAACAGTAGCGAGTGTTGTGCTGTTCCCTGCCCCAGCTACATAAAGTCCCCTTAAAATTATAATCTAAAACTATTCTAAACGTTTTGAAGAAATAGTCAATTCCAAAAATAAGATTCACTTGGCAAACAAACTGATTTTATTTAAATGTTTTCTAAAAATCATTGAAATTAAATGTTTCAGAGCAGCGCCACTAAGATTATTCAAAAGTTTGAGACTCTTGTTGTACCAATTTGAATCTTCTGGGACTTTTCACAGCTATAGAACCGTGGCCGTCGAAAGAGCTCAATCGACCTTTAGACTGTAAGTATTTCTTAATATACCTGGCTACCAACTTTTGAGGCCTCTCTTGGTATTCGTTCATGACTTCTTTAGGAGCAGCCACCTAAAATGTTCCCTTAGAAAAACTCAAACAAGGAAAATTTAAAGTTGATTAGTCAATTACCTGGTCTCCTTTTAATCTATTCAAAAACGTAACGCAAACAATAGCAGCCCTAATTCCCGCTAGATGAGTGAGTGCTGAAAAAGGTAATGATTCCATTTCAATATTTTTCACGCCTTTTTTAACTAAATCCTCGAGGTATTGCATTTTATCTGTTTCTGTAAAGTCACAAAAAGCACCGTCTATACGTCCTTGTCCTAAAGATTTTTATAGTTACACTACGATTTGTAAGGAATAAAATTTATACCCTCATAAAAGTCTTCAGCACACATAGTCGTACCAACAGTGGTGTCATAAGGATCGTCAACGCTAGCCAAGGCTTTTAATTCTCGTGCTAATTTTTTGTCAAGGATTGCAGGTCTTTTTACAATTTTTCCTAATATTGGCTAAAATGGTTGAGCTGAGATTATTGAAAATTTTAAACATTTCCCTCTTTTTACCATAGAATAAAAAGAATTTCCCAATCCGTCAACGACACTATCCGATATCACTACTGTTCCAGGTTCCAAATCCAAACCACCACACGTTCCTATTCTTATAAAAATCGGTTCTTTGGCTTTGGCATGATACATAAGCTTGATCATTTCGTGCAAAAGAATTCCAATAGAAGCAACTCCCATCCCATGCTAAAATTTGTTTTCTCATTCAAACTCCTTTTAAGTCTCTTAAAAAAATCTACTCACACTAACTGAGATAACTGGACCCACTTTATACATGCTGTATCTATAAGAGTATTGACTGATATCCATTAGAGTAGTACCCGTTGGCAGTTTATAACCGATTTCTTCCATAATATAATGAGCAAAAGTTTCCATTCTTTTTGGTGTTCCCCCCATACAGACAAACTGTAATAAATTATGTTATCTATAAAAAATAAATAGTTGGGATTGTCAATACCTTTACGTCCCCAAACATTTCAATTAAGTCATGAGATTCACTACCCAGGGCTATGTGATATAAAATATCCTGGTCCATGAGCTGGATATGAGGGTTCCGCAGTTTGACAGATCCATCTGGATACCTGTAAACCAATTAGAAAACACGATAACACTAGAAAATATACACACTATTATCGATAGATATACATATAGAAATAACTTGAAGTAAAAAGAGAAAATATAAATACCTTGTGAGTGAGTCTGAAGCCTCATTTTCCTTTTCTGTATTGTTATTAATGTGATCTTTGCAACCACAATTTGCCATTTTTTATTTTTTATGAAGTTGGAAAACTTACTTTTCCTCGGAAAAAACTAAATCAAGCCTAGTCTGATTCGTGAACTTGTTGTGCTTAGCCTTTAAGATATCTGTATGTATTTCACAAATAATATAACGTATGAGCTGGCCTCGAAATGAATACCCTTACTGATAAACCGTATTACGAATTGATGAAATAAATAAATATTAGAAACCTATTGAATTTTTACCACGTATTTTAAGGCTTGGGAAATATACACATATCAGTCATTTTGATACGATTAAAACGGATGTGGTTTTGTCTGCACTTTCGCACAATGCATAAGGTAGGCAAGAATAAATGCAAGACTGTATTCTGCAGACATCCGACAAAAGATCTAATGCGCTATTTACGATGTATATTTTACATGAACGCAATAAAATTGTTTTTTTACTAATAAATAAAGCTTAATTTAAAAATAATTTCTCATGTAGTAAACTTCGATAATAAAAAAATTTAATTAAGAAAACAATTTAACTTTGGTGAAAGTAGTTAAAACCCTATTTTATGTCATTTGGGCGCTCCACCAAATTGCGCATGGCGCTAAAGTCTCATTTCTTTTTGTTGTAATTGTTATAACTATATAGTTATGCCAGACTAAAAAAGTGAAACGAATTCAAAATTTAAATTAATGAATATAACAAAAACACTTTAAAATCATCACAAACAATTAAACAACTGGTTTACTTACTTAAAATGAAAAAAAAACAAAGAACTTTAAAGTTTGACGTGAGTAACGCGTTGACTGTTTCTAACCTATATTTTACCGAGATTTCAAAGAATTTGAAAGATATTAAATTGTCCCGTATACTGTTTGCGTTTGTCAATCGACCAAGACGAGTCTTATAAGACACGATAAAAATTCCATTTTTGATTATTAGCTGCTTCCGTCTTTTTTTCAGATCTTCGTTGATATGTCATTTACGAATGTAAGAATTTTATACAGTGTCAAACAAATAATTTGCCATGTTATACAGGGTGACTTAAAGTTAATCTGTATAATTTACCAGTGTGTTTTACATTCAAAAATGGAATAATACATTTATAAGAACATGGATCGAAAAATGCTTTCTAAGGTAGTGCATAAGTGTGTAAAAAAAGCTTGACATGCTTCTGATAAAATTTTGATAACGATTTTTAAATAAACATGCATATTATCATGTTTAGTTAGTATGCTCAATTTCATAAACTTATAATATCACCTTGTTCTGTAGATATTTGGTCTTTTCGTGCTAACGGTTCTAAACTAATTTAGGCATTACACGCTTGCGTAGATGATCAAAACTCGTACCCCTAACGTCAATTCCTGGGAAATTTCCTTAGTTGAGGGCAATTTCGGCATGTCAAAGAAACTTAGATCAAATCTAGGCAAAATTCGGAATTCGTGAACACTTTTTGCCTTTTATAATAATAGTTAGTGGAACAGCAGCTTTAGAATAGGGAAATAACAGGGTTTAACAAAGAAGAAAGAATAACTTCGGAGTGTTTTGCACAAATCATTGACGAAAGTTCCGAATTAATTCAGAACCCGTACCGTGAAAAGACCTATTTGGCAAAATGCACCTTCAGCACTCCCATTTGAAGGAGGTTGGGAGGTGTAATTACTTTAGGAAGCATTTTTCGACCCATGTTGTAATAAATTTTTTGTTCTATTTTTGAACGTACAACATGCTGGTAATATTATGAGGATTTACTTTGGGTTACTCTGTATATTAGGACAAGAGTGGTCGTAACTCCATTTTTACACGATAGGGAGTTAACAATATTTTTAAACTGCACTTTTTTAATTTACTATTGCGCTGAAAAATGATAAGCCACGTATTGATAGTTTACACTACTCAACAAATGAAGTAGTTATTAAAATATCAACGAGGAGGTAAAGTGTCCGTGGTCCGTGTTATCTCCCTTCTCTTCAATTTAAGAAGCTTATTTGTTGCATTATAGGACATAGGTTCTGATATAAGGGCCCTCATCTTTCCAAAGTCTATTTGTTCAAGTTTGAAACTATGGAACAGTGTATTTGAATTAATTTTCAATCAATTTTTCTATGTCAATTTGTAATTCCTAGATAGGTTTATTAACACACTCTATGATTAGATAACAACGGGAAACTACAATTGAAACTTATTCTTGTTTTTCAAACAAATACAATATTGTATGACATCCATGGCAAATATAAGTAGTATCTGAATACAAATAAAAAAAATTAGAATAAAATTTCGTGTACCTAACAATCATTAGTATTTATTTAACATCTGTTTATAGTATAAACTTTCTACTTCGTCGTTTATCACAATGGATAATTGGATTAGATCACCAAAGAATTTGCAATTTTATGTTTCAAATGATATCTTTTATGCGGATCCGATTAAATTGTTACGAAAAGCCCTTGGAAAATCTACTCTTTCAAAAACACGTTTATAGAAATGGTATAAGGCGTTTAAAAGTGGTCCTAATTTGATTGAAGATTTGCCTCACTCTGGACACCTTTTGACTTCAAATATAGATCAAAATGTTGAGAGCGCTAAAAAAATTGTTCTCAAAAATCGACATGTGAACCTAAGAGAAATAGCTTTTAGTATGTCATATGAAACCGTTCAGTATATTGTAGTGAATATTCTGAGCGTGACACATGTTACACCATGTGCCAAGAGCTGAACTTTGTTCAGAAAAGTCATTGCAAAAGGGTGATCGAAAAAATGATATTTGGAGCACGAAATGATCCAATCTTCATAAAACGGATAATTATTGGACAAAATACAGAACAAATATCATGGAACAAGCATCCTAATCGCTAAATTTAGCGACATGCGACTTTATTCATTTCTCTAGACTTAAATTTTGAGTATAATAATATGAAATAGAGCGAATTAAAATAGTTTGCTAAGTAATGCTTAGAATTTTTTTTAGGAAGTTACAATTGTTTATCTGCAACTAAACATAGTTCTTCAAATGGCGAGCGCATTCTTTTTCCAAAAACTATTCAATATGGAAATGTGGGTGCTAAAGGATTATTTAAACAAGGAAATTGAAAATGTGTCTCCATTTTTGCGGCCCACCTTATAATTGAATATAATCGATTCTATTATTTATCGATTCATAATGGTTTATAGCGATTTTTATTTATTTCTTTATTTTTTATTTCGATTATTATTTTACTTCGCCCATTGCGGTTATGCACACTTAGGTTAGAAGGGACAAGGTTACGTAGTTTTAAATAAAAACACATTAATTTGTCCAACAAAAGGATCGAGAGACATTACAAAGAAAAAATTAAATGACAAGAGAAAAATGATATTATTTGTTATGTAAGCGGGGTATGGTGAGTAGTGTATAAAAATTTCGTAACAATAGTGATTTTGTAATGAACTGATTGTTATTACGGTCATTGATTGAGTATATTTTTAATTTAGAATTTTTAATAAATACTTACTCGTCTCTTTCTTCATCAGACACCGACATGGCGGAGGAAAATGTGAAAACGTCCGTGATCACTATTTTGTCTAATTCCCTTTACAGTTCCAATACTCAGACAAGGACGTGTTTTTGCTTCCTGCACCACCTAAATTGAAAACCACTATTAAAAAAAAAACATTTAAAGCGAGTGAAGTTTAAACATTAATTGCCACCTCGATAAAACAAATCAATGAAGAAACACGTGGCAATGCATTAGGGCCATTAAAACATCTTTATTCTAAATTTATCACTATAATTACCTTGGCGATTTCCAGAAGAATGATTTTTCCACAAGGACACACCCGTATAACAAAGCAAAAACCTATTGTTCTGTGTGTGTATGGCAAAATCAGCAGTAGTAGTGGCAGCAGCAGCTATTTGTTGCAGGATGAGGGTGAAATCGACCACCTTTAAACAGTCGTCTGCGTGGAGGAGTCTTTTTGTGCAAACGGTCACTGTGGATGTGACAAACAAGGCCTGGCACGAGAATAGGCTCGGAACAGATCGAATGGTTTTTACGCACTCACACAACGTGCACACGATTGAAAAACCGTTTGAAAAATATTGATTTCTGAACGTCGTAAATGACTTAGCTGTTTTCATACATTTTGAAATTAGTATTTGTTTTATGCCTTTGAAAAATATGTAAAACGAACTGTGAAGAGAAAACAAAGTTACAGGCAATGGTGATTATTCGTTATATGTTACCTGGATCTAGCCTAAAAATGGGATTTAATAAACGAAGCGAAATTAAGTTCAATGTTCCTTTTCCCAAAGCTGTTCTCCTGCTCCAAAACCATGCTCCCGCCATTCCTGTGGATAGCAACAGGACGCTGGGAAGGGATGAACGATAGGAGCAGGGAGCTCAAACTAGATTCTTCTCCACTTGCATCCGGCAAATATCAGTTTACAAGGGATGTAACGTAAATTTTTAGATCGAATTTTGAGAAATTAAAAAGTTACCGATGGCTCAAGTGATCGTTCGTTGAACGAATGATAATAAAACGTTACGGATTTGTCAGACAATGCCGGATTGCTTAATGCTGCTTGCTGTTGCATAGTGTGAACTACAACGACCTTATAATGCCGTTAATTAAGGATAAGAGCTTAAATTGGCGTTAAATTGACCTTTGATTTGTAAAGCGGGTCAGTTTGATTCAGGTGCTAAAAAATCTGTAGATTTTTAATGGGAAGTGTGTCATTCATGATTTTTTCGTTCCGGTTTTCTTATTTTATCTTTTTTTTTTAATATTTCACATCATAATTCAAGTGGTTTGTAACTCATTGATACTAGTTTAACGCTTAAATCGCTCTTCGAATATGGTTTCTTTTTATGGTTTTAACATCTAATTTTTCACAAGAAGATATTGAACATATTCTTGCAGAAATGAGATTTTTGAATTGAAAATATTTTCTCAAAAACACTTTATATGGCAAAGCAATCCACCTTTCCACAACTCCAATCACTTCTACAGGTTGGTAAAAACACTTTGGTCTTTTAGACTCTTCTTCAGTTTCGGAAAGAAATAATAATTTAAAGGCGTTAAATCAAATAAATAAAGCAGATGTTTTGCCAATTCGAAACCCAAAAGAATAATTTTATTCATCAGATAAACGTTTCCACCGCATTTTTGAAAGGAAAATTTCTTTGATCTTGGTGTTTTTGAATGAATTCTATTTTACTATAGTATCTATATGTATAGTATACATTGTATACTCTGTTTTTGAGACAACATCATGTCAAAAATCTAAGGAGATGGTCAGCAATATAATACTACTCAATATTTTAAACCAGTACTACCAACAAAATTTAAATATCAAAGTCTTTAAAAAAAACAGACTTTAGTTGTTTAGGGTCTCAATCATAGAAATGGTCCCAAATTTTATCTACAGTGAACATTTAATTGCAAAAATTAGGATCGCATTCAATTGTCGCACAGGTTGACAACGACTTTTTCACTCTTTTCACGCTTCTGATCTCCGCCAGGCTATTGGGAATCCATTACACAGGAAGTATTTTTATACACAAATCATGAATATTATGAATGCATTCATATAAAATATCCAGAATCTTATACGGTTTAGTTCAGTTTGGTGATATGAAATTATCGACTGAGTACCTATTTATTGTTGGAAATATAATATTAAACGAAAGGTTTAACGATACAAAATTAACATTGTCAATAAGCCAGTTTAATTACCTGATTTAAATCCTATTGAGAATTTTTTCGAATTGTTCTTTTTTTTAATATGTTATAGAAAATATTACATATTGGCTGCATGTTTCACTAACTTTAATCCTGTTTTTCGCTAAGTTAATTGTTAATTAACATACATTTCACCCTTACAACGTGACAGTTTTGTTATTAAAGCACCTGTAATTGAAAATGGCAAAAAAATAGAAGCAAATCGATTGAATATTAATAATGGTTAGAAAGTAAACCGCAGGACCATTAATATGGGGCGTATGGACCCGATTTCTTGTCGAACACAATAGTGGAAAATGTCCATTAGCCTTTTTTTCTCGGTACTTCCTGAAAACTGATGCAAGGACCAAGGACACTCGACGCACAAAGGTCGCCTTTAAGAAATTATTCAACCAAATCGTTACATGCAGAATATTCCTTAACTATATAACCTTTGCTGCGACGTTTTCGAGTCAGTTCACGTTCAAACTCCTATCGGACTATTATACTATCAAAGACCAAAAAATTTAAGAGAAAACTACGAAAAACATGTTTCAACATTGTGTTTTAAACGTTTTCGCGACATTAATTTGTGTAACAATGGTAAAAAGAGATATATTATTTCTAGACCCTATCCACAAATCGTATATTTTTAAAATTAGATGACATGTCAGGAACAATTTTCATTTGGTCAACAACCAGTATACAAGTACCGTTATGAAACTGAAGATATGATGAAGACATCAGCGACTAACGTCCCTGTCCGAGGATACCACGTAGTAGAAGGAAATTACTATCCTGCTGAAGCTGAATCTGGACTTGTCGGAGCTGCTGTACCTATAGGAGTTGGTGGTATAGGAGTCGGAGGTGTAGGAGTTGGAGGTGTTGGACTTGCAGGAGGTAGTACTTCATTTATGATTATGTTTCACGAGAAACTTTAAATGTATTCTGTAGGAGTTGGCCCAATAGCTTACACTGGAATTGGAACTGGAGGAATTGGCGTTGGAGGAGCCGGACTTGGAGGAGGAATCGGTTATGGACATTTAAGTCCTCGTCTAATTGGAGGAGTAGGTCCTGGAATTGGAGCTGTTGGTTTAGGAGGTGGATATATTGCTCCTCTGGTGCATGGTTATGGTAATTATCAACAATAACTAAGCTTAAACTTCTATCCATTACAATTTTTAGGCGGAGAAGAGGTCCAAAAGAGTGAATTCAGTGAAGGAAAGAAAAACCTTGAAGATGCTAAATTCGAAAAGGCCCATGGAAAGAAAGGAGAAGAAATCAATCATGGAAAAGAAGGGTAAAATTCAATTTGATAAAAAGTCATTAATTGCAACTCAGGCCCAATTAGGTTCCATCATGATTCTCAAGCAGTAAAAGAAGTTAAAGGTGAAGAAGGTTCCTTTAGTGACAAAGCTGGTGGTAAAAATATAGTAGAAGATGGTAAACAGTACCATGGAGGTCAAGCTTACAATCAGGAAGGTAAAAATGGAGCTGAACACACAATCAAAAAAGGTCACAAAAAAGGACACAAAATCAAGGGCTTCAAATCATCCCATCACAAAGATGAATCAGGAAAAACCGAGGAATATTACGATGAAGAACATGATGAAGGTGACAACTACGTATTCAATGGACAAAATGGAGCCTTTGGTCAAAAGGGAGCTTCTTCTTACAAGGCAATATAGTAAATTTTTAAATGAAAAGCAATGTAATCAAGATGATATTCTAGGGAGGACATGAAGATGGCAAATTTAATGAGCAAGAACACAAAAAAGCTGGACACGTTAGTAACGAATATGCCCTTAAAAAAGAAAATGCTGATTCTGGAAAATATGGAGAACAGAAATATGCTGGTGAAGGCTCAGTATATGGAGCCAATAATGGAGTTGACCAACAAAGCTTGTTGGGACATCAGGAAAATGCTAAGTAAGATTTTAAAGTTTTCACAATTTAGTGCAAATGTTAAACAAACTTTTTGTTTTTTCTTTAGGTTCGTCAAACACCACCCGTTCTATCATCATTTTTAGGAACGAATATGAAAATGTGAATGATCTGCTACATATTCATGATAGCCATTAAGTAGTTGTAGGTTATTTATTCTATTAATTAATATTTATCATCGTAAATATTGATTTTGTACCTTTTTTTATATAATTTTTGTATTTTATAAGGATTTTTTACTGCCCCTATGACGTTTCTGCAGAGACATGGCTTTTGTATATGATTTTTTATATGTGTTCGAGAATATACGAATTTTTTCACGCTATTTTTTTTATTTTTTTTAATTTAAAACAAAACATTAGCTTTAATCGTTTATTTTTGACAGCTTGAACACAACTTATTGTTAGCTCTTTATCTACACGTATATAAAGTCACATAAAATATAATGAGCAAGAGATCGGGATTAATAACAGTTGCAAAGGAAAGAATCAGGCACTGATAAATAAGGCTCTAAATAGTGTATGTATGTACAGACTTGGCCAAAAGTTTTGAGCACTATTGAATAATTTTTTATTCGCCAACTCTATCTCTTATTGTTAGACCTTATATTTCTTATTAACATGTTTGCCAAACATAAAAGGAATGGTAGTATCGTAACCAAATTGTAATTTTTCTGGAATTTACGCATTTAGTAGACACAAATTAAATTTTTCATTTTTTTTTACAAAACTAGTCAATTATTTCTGGACCATGTAAACAGTTGAGAAAATTTATTGTTTAAATTCATCATAGAAAAGTTTCATTAGTTTTAATTTTTTTTACTTATTATTTGGGACACCCTGTAACCTATGTAGGACAATGGGCAAGCGAAGAATACCAGCCAAAATGTAGTGCCAACAGTAATTTACCGGGAATGAAGCGTAATAATCTGGCGATGTATGACAACTAATAAGAATTGATCAAATAACTACCTATTTGTGAGGTACATACAGTCACGTACTTGAAGCTACATTAGTATTAGCATAGATTAAGCAGAATGACGCAGAATAATTCCTGTAAGAAATCGACTCAAATAATGAAAGAAACAAAGGAAACTCCATTGAGCTTTATCAGCGGTCCGCCGAATCCCCCAATCGAGAAATTTATGTAATATATTAAAAGAATCGAATCAAAAAGCACTCAATCGCATCAATGGAACATCTATGAAGCATGAAGCAATGTCACATAAAAAAAATGTTAAAAGTTAGTGTAATCGATTCCCAAAAGAATTTCCGAATAAAATAAAGGGCACTAATTGTAAGTGTCAATTATCTTTTGTTTTGAATTAACGAACCCATAAATCCTGAAATATATAGAAATGCATGAAGCAACTCTTAGGTTTCAAGACAAGTTGCAAATTGTATGATGTGAAATAGAAATATTCCCATCAGTTTCAGTTGGCATCTGGAATCTCGACCGGGATGATGAGCCCAGATACATAGTCAATAAAATAGCGTGTTAACGTATCTGATATAGAATCGATGAATTAGTGCTCTCTTTGTTGAAAATAGATATGTAGGCAACACAAATTTAATTTTTTGACAGAACTTTGCAACGAAAACCGTGTGGTAAGTAGTAAGTACTTAAATTTTTACAGTGCTCAATATTTTTAACCAAGGCAGTATGTCTTTTAAATAAAATAAACTAGATCACAATCCATATTTTTGGGAAAACCCATCCAGATGTTCCAAACAAGAACATTTTACGGTTCTTAATTCTATTATTGTTTAGCACACATATAACTACATTAAGAATTCTTTTATTT
Organism: Hypothenemus hampei; assembly: GCA_013372445.1. NCBI lineage: Eukaryota > Metazoa > Arthropoda > Insecta > Coleoptera > Curculionidae > Hypothenemus > Hypothenemus hampei. Next base: position 225,094 of record JABRWK010000055.1, read on the forward strand.
GGTCGCCTGCATGCAAACACATATTCTCTATATATGGAGCAAGAATTACAGAGTCAATCTTTAAAGGTGAATACAATGAACTTTGATAATTTACAACCTAGAATTACGGTTATTTTTGCAAAATCATTGTTTGGAAAAAGGCCTTCAAGAGATTTATACCGTAAAATATTGAATTTACGATGGAAAACCGCTTGAAAAGTACATAATCGATTATGTATATATTGCAGAAAATGACATTGTATATTTAATAAAAATAAATAAAACATTAAAAATAAAATAACAACTAATTGAGGTCATTGCTCAAAAATTGCACACAAATAAGATGGAAATTATACAGGAATGTTTCGAGTGAAAAAGTATCATTAAAAAAAACAATTTTTTTTTTCAATCACGTGAAAGATCAGTCAAAAACTAGATTATAAAAAAATATACAAATTGTCTTTGGTAAAATGGCTACGATCACTGGACACTTGAATTCTCTTAATCAAATGGAATTATATCTTTATCATATGGCAAATCTACTTTTCACTTCCACTGATCGTTTTTTGGAAGAGTGTCAAATTTCAAATACAAGAACAAATTCGAATTAAAGCTTTAAAATTTGTTGTTCAAAATGAAATACCTAGATCAATAATATGGCTCTAATAGGTGAAGGTTTTATGACTAGGAAAAACTGCAATAGCTTTTAAATGCTCAGGATCTTGTTGGTTACGATACTGTTTTGTCAATAGAATACCAACTACCTAAATTAGGAAAAGGACAAATCTTATAAATAACAATTAACTCTCATAAACAGTGATTAGTTAAAGCTGAAACATGCACAAATTACTTGAAAAAAAACGACTTGAAGAACAAAGATAAGTTCAGTAGCATTACTAAAGAAAACCCACCATCCTGTAACATTATGAAACTAGAGGAAAGCACTGGGATTAGCACGTGGATCCTTTTGATTACGGTAACGTACAGTTAATAACACGCCCATAAACTGTAATTACAACATGCCAAATACCCAATATTAATATGATTAGATATTAAACACCAGTATGTTACTTGATTATTTGCTGGAATGCCTTAAATACTTACCTCAGTAAAACTGAAAAAGAGTCCTATACCGCCACACAGTTTAAAGGCATAGTTAATAGTTGTTTGCAATTTATCCAAACATCCAGGATATTCATTACATCCTACATCTGCACATCTCAGCTAAAAACAAAGAAATAAATATATTGCACTACCTACACGAAAAATTACTGACTAAATTTTCACAAGAAGGTGGAGCCACTTCTTTGTCTACTTCAGGATTGAAACCACAGCATGAGAAGGTGTTTTGTACGTTAGATCTTGTTGCATTATCAACTCTAAAAATGATACGTTAAATGTTTGATTATAATCAGGAAGCTTTAAGTAAAACCTAGTCCATCCCTGTTCTGCTAATTGTTTTTGTTGCGACTGATTTACCCCCAAACAAGCGCAGGCAACAGAAAATTGGATCAAGAATAAAAGAAATAGAATTACCATATACTGAAATATAATAGTTAAGGAAACGTTTGCAAAACTGAATATGATAAGCAGGTCAAAATGTTACAATAACAATGCCAATCAAGATTTACCTATAACTGAATGGCAAGCATTGATAGTCTTATCTAACAAAAAGGATACAAAGAAGAGCATAACTTGGTGATGTTTAGCTGCTCCCATGAGCCCTAAAACTGATATCAGAATTAATATAATTCCACATGCTAATATTCCTCCAACTATGGGTAAATTTGTGACCAAAGAAGCAGCTCTGCCATATACAGCTACTCCAATAAGCACGAATCCCACAACCTACAAACTTTTATATTGTTTCATTTTTAAAATAAATACAGAAAACACGTACGACATATAAGATATTTAGAGCTATTAAAGCGTTTTTCGAACAGGTAAAACCTCCGCACATATTTCGGAATTCTTCCGTATTTTTATGCTTTAATTAATGATAAAAATATTTAATGTCAGTTTGACAACTGTCAAAATTATATAGATTCACCATCGAAATCGAAAGTTCTAAAAATCCAAAGTCTTCTTTTTAAAAGAAAAATAAACTTAACCTCAATGTTTTTAAAGGGAAAATGTTCACAATGTTTTCTCAATTTTATAAAAAGAACTTACATGTTGTAAGCAGATTTAATCATACATGGACATTACCGATTGGCCATAAAACCCCAATAAATATATACAATTGTGTGACACGGAAAAATGAATCTTTTATAGTGAAAAATAAAGAAGCTGTGACATGGTATACTTGCGGCCCTACAGTTTATGATAGTTCGCATGTAGGTCATGCCAGCTGTTATGTTCGTTTGGATATTATTCAAAGAATATTAAAGCATCATTTTGGATTAAATTTGGTTACCTGTATGAATATAACAGATATAGATGATAAAATAATCAAAAAAGCTTATGAAATGAAGACTGATTTTAGAACATTAGCTTCCACATATGAAAAAGAATTTTGGAGTGATCTTGCTATGTTAAAAATTCCTATGCCTGATTTAGTGCTTTCAGTAACTGAACATGTTCCCATTATCATTGATTTCATTCAGCAACTCGAAGATAAAGAAGTGGCATATAAAGCTCAAGACAATTCAGTTTATTTTGATATTACGAAAAGCCCGCACAAACCTGGCAAATTGCAAAATATTACTGATAGCCCGCCTGAAGCCTCAAATCCGTTTAAAAAATCAAAAGCAGACTTTGCTTTATGGAAAAGTGTGAAGAATGAAAATGAACCTTCATTTGATAGTCCATGGGGTAAAGGCCGTCCCGGATGGCACATAGAATGTTCAGCTTTAGCATCATTAATGTTCGGTTCAAATATAGACATTCATGCAGGAGGGCTCGACTTGAGATTTCCACATCATGAAAATGAAGAAATACAAAGTAGCTCGTTTCATTCCAACAATCAGTGGGTGAATTATTGGATTCACACTGGTCATTTACACTTGAAAGACTCTGTAAAAATGTCTAAAAGCCTTAAAAATACTGTGTCAATCCAAGATATGTTAAAACAGACAAAAACTGATGTATTTAGAATGGCTTGTGTGAAATCACGGTACTCAAGTGCAATGGAATACAGTCCTGACTTATTACAGACTTCATCCAATACGCTTGATCTATATAAGAATTTATTTAGAAGTATTTTGGATGTGAAAAAAGGATTAATAAAACCATCCTTAAACAACCAAGTAATTAACGAATTACTGACAAAATCGACCATAGAAATTCATGAGGCCTTTTGTGATGATTTTAATACACCTCAAGTGTTGAAATGTCTAGATTCTGTTGCTTCAACAGTTAATTCTATTATTTATTCAAGTGCCACATCATCAACTTCTAAAGACATATATTTGTTATTAGCATTAAACAATTTAGTATCGGATACATTAAATCTGTTTGGAATTGATTTAAGTGATTTGAGTGATTCAGTCAAAAATGAAGATTTCTCAGAATTTATGGACATATTAGTTGGTTTTAGGCAAGATGTTCGACAGATTGGCCTGACAAATAAAGATAAAAATTTATTGTCCTTATGCGATCGATTGAGGGATGATTTAAAGAAAACTGGTTTAATTGTGAAAGATTATGGCAAAATTTCATCTTGGAACAAATGAGAGTAACATGAGGTCTTTTAGTTTTTTTTTTTTAATAAATTCCTGTATTTTAGCTTGTCTTTTTTTAAAAAATAACATATTGAATAGGAAGATAAAAAGACAATAACTGTTAATTTTGCCGTGCGGACAAAGTGAAAGTCGCACTCACATTTATTATTTTGTTACTCAAAATATGCTATCTATTGTCACATCTGGGAACCATGACATCACAGATTGAAACTGTGATTTGCCGGAAACTTTTTACTTAGCAGTGAAATAAAAATATGAGAGGTCTGATAATCAATATTTTTATTTAATTAGTTATAGAATTAATAAAAGAGCTTTTAGCCAAACAATCAAGTACAAGAGTTAATAGTCAAGAACTTAAGAAAATTTTAAAAACTAATGTATCATTGAAGAAACCCTATTAGAGATCCTTTTAATTACAANTTTCTGACTAGATAATAAAAAAAAGTAAACAAAGTGTCTAAAGGTCGATTTTTTGAGCATCAAATGAAAAGACTCCATTGCAATATAATTCGATTATTTATTCAATCAAGATAGGGGATGTTTTTCGATTTTCGGACATTTCGAAAATTACTTATACCTTTTTTATTTCAAAGAATTTTCCTTTTCCGTACACATATTCTAACGGGACTTTTTTAAGAACTATTCAGTGGCGTACAAAACCTTTTGCTTCGTTCATCCGTTTGGCCGCAAACAATTACAAATTTGTTTTTTATATGGCAGTCATAGTAACTTATTAATGTAAAACAATGCTTACCTTGTCCTTTTCAAAAATATATGCATGGACACTTATTGTTGAAAATAACGAAAATATATCTTGTTATCGAAGTAGGCTGTGATTTTCCAATATTAATTTGCATCACCATGGATATGTAAACAAACGCATGACTTTTTTAACATAATATTAAACCACGAAAACTTACAAATACGTAATAATATTATTTTTATTATTCACAATGGCTACTGTTTTTACAGTACTAATTAATCTAATTCAGTACATTTATAATTAAAACAATTTAACACAAAGAAATAAAAAAAAACTTTCGTTTACATATTCATGGTGATGTGTTGTAATATTAAATCACATCACATCTTACTTTGATAAAAAAATACATCAGGCAGTATTTTCATTATTTTCAGCAATAAGTGTCCCTTATATATGTATATTTGGAAAGAACTCAACGTAAGTATTGTTTTAATTTCATAAGCTACTATGATTTCCATATAAAAAAACAAAGTTGCATTTGTTTGTGACCAAACGAATGAGCGAAGAAAAAAAGTTTTATACGCCACTGGATAACTCTTATGAAAGGCCCTTAAGAAATTGTTTACAAAATTGGAATATTCTTTGAAATAAAAAAGTTATGAGTAATGTTCGAAATAGTCGAAAATTGAAAAACGCGCTTTATCTTGATTATGAATAAAGATATTACAGTGGGGTTTTCTCCATTTTGTATTTTTCATAAATTGATCTCCAGACACCTACATAGATTATTTTTTCTTTATATTGTCAGAATATAGGTTTTTCCTGTTAAAAATACACCGATTTTGACCAGCCTGTACATATGTTTTATCAAATTTTATGTTTTTAACAATTATTGATGTTTTTACAGCGAAAAATATTGTCCTGTCTTTTTTAATTTAATATTTCATACCAATGCATATTTTTTTGTTTCTAGTTTTTTCTAAAATATGTAAATTAAAAAAAATTGACTAGTTTTTTTTCTGGAAAACTCGACAATTTTTATAGAAACATTTTTTTCAACTATTCTTTACATAAGCTCGTCAGTTTTGATTTTTTCACTTTCATCTATTCAGGTAAGAGATATGAATACAATTGGTACAAGTAAGGAGTTGAAATATCACTTTCCTATTATTTTTAATGGTCAAATGGACTGATCATTATCCGCGTTATCTAGTGGCTAATAATGGTGGAAGAATGTAATATTTTTTGGCATTTTTCAATCGGCATGGTAGTATCTAAATATTCTTCTATCTTGTTCCTAATCTATCCAAGAGAGGAAAACTCTCTTTATTTTTTCATTGAATATTAGAATATTTAATGCAACTCGTGAAAATGCGACCTTCACACGACATATAAGTTTCAAGTACGGTCCTGTATCGAAGAGGGTGCCACATTTCCATTTTACATGATCATTACTTACAAATTCGACAACGTCGCATAGAATTTCAATTGTCAAATGATGTCAAGTAGTAAAATTTTGATTTGTCTAACAAAACTCCAAAAAAATAGTCTTAAACAGAGACAAATTTTTTTAAGACAATATTCAAGAAAAGTAAGCAACAGCAGTAATGCTCCCTACAAGCCCGTGAAAGGAAAAAGACCAGATCCAGGTAAAAATATCGATGATGTTTTTCTTGGTTAAAGTTGATGTAATATCGTCATATTTTTGTTTAACTTTGAATAACTTGTTGATGTATTTTGTACATAAATGTTTTTAGATTCTAATCTAGTTTGGCGCGATCCAAGTTTTGAACTTCTAGCCTCCAATGGTTTCCCATTATTCCTGAGAGGTAACATAGGACTGGCCTGGTATGACACTCAAACTACCATAAAGACTCATCATGAAATCATCATGGATCAAATTGAAGACGTTAGTGTTGTTTCAACTCATTTTTATATTATATAATTGCATTTTATTACAGACAGGTAAAAGTTCAAATGCTGATATGATTCTTAGAGTTCAGACTTGCCCTACTGTTCTTCGTCAAACTGTTTGTGAACTTTTTCCTTATAGGCCATTAGAGAAAAGCGAATTGTCAGTCATTACAATAAATCTAAAACCTGACGCCAAACAAGTCAAATTGAATAAAGAAACTGAAACCGAAAAAATGGCCCAAATGGTACACCTAACTATTGGTATAAAAATTAAAGAAAATTAAAATTTATTTTTAATATTTTAGTTCCTAATTACCGCTAAAAATATATGTGCAAAATTAAGAAATAGCGGTTATTGGGCTGATTTCATAAATCCATTCTCAGGAAGGCCTTATTTGGTACCGACAGCTTCAAATGAACTTTACAAAACAGATGAAAAGTTCAGATGTTTAGACTTTCAAATTTTTGAGATTGACGAATGCAAAATTATATCTAACGAAGGTCTGTTCACCAAAAGATTTATAGGTACTTTGAACAATTTTTATATAACTAATTCAACTAAAACATTAAATTTTAGGTAGTCTATTTACAAGTGCGCCCTGTAATAAACAACATCTTAACGCCATATTTACATCTTCTGATAACGAGTAGATCAAAGTGTGTTGTACATAGGAATTTATTTATTGTAAACAATAAATAGCCAGTTACTATATAATGTATTTTTGTGAAAATTCTTGATTACGGTCTTAGTCTGAGTTCAAATTGAATCAGAAACAGCAAAGCTTATTCCCATGCATTTGGGCTAACTTCATTTCCTCCCTTGTAAAATATTTAATCTAAGTCAAACCAATAAAACATGCTTCAACTCTTTGCAATTGCGGTTTCGATCAACCTTAATTTAGTGGTTAAGTGAACAGCTTCTCAGTTTAGATTAGTGAGTATGTAGAAAAGGAAAGAAATAGTCTTCGTTAACGTCCCCTCAAGTATGTTGCAATAATGCAGGTAGATTGGTCAGTAATAATATCTACATTAAGATTAGTATCAAACCCATACAGATCAAATGACAGGAATCAGATAGTAATATGCTCTGGTTATAAAAACTGCATTTCTACCGAGATGGCGAATGCATGCAAATCAAAGTTTTTTTGGGCTATCCTAAAAACATTTTTACAGAATAACGACTATCCAGAGAAATACATTAATGATCCATTGTGTATGTTTATAAGATTTACACTGGACATTAACCAAGGTATTGTTTAGGAAACCGAGACGTACTTCATGGCTGGAGTCATTTTCAATAAAACCAATGGCAAATAAAGTTTTTTCCTATAATTATCAATTAGATTAGTCTATTGAATACCACTGAAATGTATCACTTTCATTTCATTAAGTTCAAGTCTGTATCATCAAAATCTTGTAAATGGTTTTTAAGATGTTAACAATGGAGATTTTTATAAAGACCTTGTATTAGATGAACAATTGCTTGTTTCAGTATAATTATGAAATTAATTAACACCCTGTATATTCAATTCAAAAATATAAACTTTCAAATCCAATAAGAACACTGTTGCCAAACGTTCAAAATTTTGGGATCTATGGAATTATAACCAATGGCCGACCGACCTTGTTATATCTTCATCACCGTAAAAACGCCCTCTCATTCGCACTTATACAAACTAAATAAGTGTGTCCCTCTCTAAACATCGTTAGCCGCCATTGTTGCTAGCGAATATTGAGTCGAATGGACGAAATGGTAGTCGCGCCTATTTTTATTGTGATTTGTCTGAATTAAAATTTGTGTTTGTAGTGAAAATCCTCGAGTCACTAGAAAATGTTCATCGATATTCTAATATAGTGAACATTGGTTGAACGTTGAAAAAGCAGATATATTCATGTCATCGAATCTAACCTAGAAATTATGGCTTGGGATTACTCCAGTTTTTAAGGAATATCCTCAATTTGAAAATGTTTATCGGGTTTCCGTAGAGCAATTTAAGCATAATGCCGATCAATGTGATAAATTAGTGGTAACTTAATATATTCTTTGATTATTTTACATTTAATTTTTCAAGTTACAAATTGGTCAATAAAACCAGTGTATTACCAGTACAGAACTGCATACAAAACATACATTTTCCCATTCTTATTCAAATTTTTCCATCTCAAGCTGAACAAGCAATCCTAATGTATAATTTCAATTTCAATTGAACCGTGTACCATGTCTAGAATTTAAAAATCCTCAGTATACTCTTAAGCAATGGATGGAAAGTTGGTGAAATATTCCATAGTGACGTTATAAAGCTTTTAAAAAGCAAAACAATCACGTTCGGTCCAGTATTAGATTTAAATTATCAAGAAACATGGTGTAGTGTTGTCAGGTTGAGTATAGTAGGAAGATGAGTAAGAGGAGACGAACTAGTTCAGTGGCCCACCATGACGATGATGATGCTGAGGCTTCAACCAGTACAGGTCCCACAATGAGAAAAAGAAAAAAGATTTTTGATCCTGTAAGTTTAAAAGAAAATTCTCAATTTAGAATATGCAGGCAATTCATTTGCATTTTAACTAGATTGAAGCTTGTCATCAACTTTATGAAATCATAAGAAATCACAAAAAGAATGATGGCAGTCTTTTATGTGACTCCTTTATAAGGGTCCCAAAAAGAAGACAAGAACCAGGTAAGGTTTTCGCTCAAATTAAAAATTTATAATAGTTAATAAACAGGTTTTTCTTAAAGGTTATTATGACGTTGTAAACAATCCAATAGATCTACTAAAAGTCCAACAAAAACTTCGAACAGATGAATACAATGATATAGGAGATCTAGAAATGGATATAGAATTAATTGTAAATAATACAAAGGCATTTTATAAGAAAAATACACAAGAATGGAAGGACGCTGACGAGTTATGGAACTTGTTTTTGGCCACAAAAATAAAGTTAGTTTTTATCAAGTTTATAATACCTTTTTAAAACTAAAATTTATTTCAGAATATTAAATTTGGAAGATGAAATGAAAGATTCAAAGTCTGAAATTAAGAATCCTAATAATACGCCGAAACCAGTTAGAGCTATTACACGAAGATCAAATAGTACATTTAAGAATAACTCGAATCATAATAATATTTTTAATAATTCCAGTACCTATACCAATAAAGACGGTAATTATTAATGTTTGATTCTTACAAGACGGAGTGTTAGTTTACCATTGAATGCTTTTATAGATCCTCGTCAATATGAAGAACTATTTAATGCTGTAATGACGGCAACCGATGATAACAAGAAACTTTTAAATACGCATTTCCAGCTTCTTCCATCTAAGAGCAAATATCCTGAATATTATGAAGTAAGTGTACGTAGGGGCCTAAAAAAGTTTTGAGATTTGCGACTTGTGAATGAGCGATTTTCGTGTTAGCATTGTCAATCAAGCAGATGGTTCTGCGGCAGTATTTAAAGAAAAACAAATACTAGTAGCACACTAGTTGTAAATTTTTCGTTTCATGACATATTTTGGAAAACAATATAATTCAACTTTTCGAACCTCAAAACTTTCTTGGGTCCCTAACTAAAATGACACCAGTCAATAACTTATGTGAGAAAACGTATGAATTTTAGGTCATAGAGCAACCAATAGATCTTAAAAAAATAGCAGTTAAAATCCAAAATAATCATTATCCAAGTTTATTAGCGTTAGAGAAAGACTTAGTTGTGATGTGCAAAAATGCCTGTCTGTTCAATGAGCCAAATTCGCAAATTTACAATCACGCCAAATTGTTAAAAAAGATAATTAATCAAAAACGAATAGAAATAATGGAACAGTCATCGGATAAATCTTCACCACAAACCATGATTAATAAAAGAAAAAGAAATTATATTGCTGCCATGGCTCAGCTTAAGAACCATGAAGATTCCGACTCTTCAGATACGGAATCTGAATCGGGACAGGAAGAAGTAGAAATTAACAAACTTTGTGAAAATTACCCTGACGATTTCGTAAGTTGGATCGAGACTTTTTCAACGAATCTAAATATATTTGTTTTAAAGGTCAATTTAGAGCCAGATAATCCTCAATGGAAACTGCTGGAAACAGTTTGGAGGTTGGAAGGTCCCAATGCAACACCTCTTTCAGAGCCATTTTGGAAATTACCCTCAAGGAAAGCGTATCCAGATTATTACAAGGAAATTAAAAATCCCATGTCTTTGACACAAATTAAAAATAAATTAACGAAAAAGGCTTATGGGACTGTCAGTGAAGTGGCTGGAGATATGACTATTATGTTTGAAAATGCCAAGAAGTACAATGTTCCAAATTCCAAACTATACAGGGTACGAAGGGATATGGTATTTTAGAAATTTAATGTAATTTTGTGTTTTTAGGACGCTGTGCGACTTCAAAAAGTTATGCAAGCCAAAGTGCAAGAACTACTTGATATAGATCAGGTAACCCAAAAGAAAACTAACAAAAAACATTGCAAGGTATGCTGCTGCACTGAATTTTAACATTTTTCACCAATTTCAACTGCTTAACGTGGCTAATTTTACATTAATACTAGCGAGTTTTCTTTTTAATTTTACTCTATTAATTAATGGCTTTTTTATTCTCTCTTAGAATATAGATTATGATATTCCGAAGAAGAAAACAGGCCCTAAACCAAAAAACCTCAGTCCAATGGGAACTCCAATGCGAGGGAGACCGCCTAAAGATGTAGTACCTATGAAGAAACGCTTACACTCCTTAGCAAAATATATGTTAGATTTTACTGTAAGATTTGTAGACCCTTATATCGATTGTACATATTTTAACTTAAATATACACCTAGTGTGAAGGTGGTCGACAACCTATGTTAGCGTTTATGGAAAAACCTTCTAAGAAACTCTATGCGGAATATTATGAAGTGATTGAAGAACCAATAGACTTTTTGGAAATTGAAGCGAAAATTAAGGCGGAGCAATACAGTTGCGAGAAAGATCTCGTTAAAGATTTTCAATTAATGTTCTCCAACTGCCGGTAAGAATATTTATATATATTTCAAAAAACCTTAAAAATATGTATACAATTTAAAGGCAATTTAATGAGGAAAACTCAGCTATTTATGAAGATGCAAATCTTCTGGAAAAGCATTTGATGAATAAAGTAGGACCAATGTTTAGTATGGCAGAAAAACAACATGAGGTTAAGAAAGAGCGGAGTTCGGTGAGAGTGTAAGTACAATCTTTAATAAAATAAAGATATCTGCAAAACTTATTATTACTTAAAGTTTTTCGAAGTTAGAGATTTTTAAATTCAAATTTTTTTTTTAAATTTAATATCGTTGAGTGAAAAAATCACTTTGTCCTGTTTCTTATGTCTGCTTAACTTAGTAGATAAAGCACTAAAAACAATAACTCTTGCGGCTAATTTGTTAGCAGTTAGACAGTCAACAGATAAACGTTTTTTATTATGAATCTAGTAGTTATCGTAGAAACCCAGGCCAAGACCCTAACAAGTCTTTAAATGCAAAATATGAGAATCCTTAAAAAACAAATATATTCTACTAGTTTAGAGTTGATTAGAACAACAAATCGAAATGTAGCAGTTTCTGAATGAACGTTTAGAAAACGCCTTAATGAAAGATATTTGTGCAGTAGAAGATCAGATATTGCACCACATGAGAATTTACATTTTAGACTTAATTCGCCAAATGGAGATAAATGAATTTTTTTGGAGGTACAAAGAGACATTTGCTTCTTGCAATAATTCTCCAAGTAGTTCGGTGGATTAACAATGGTCTAGATAGGAAGATCCATCAAACTGCATAAAAAACATTATAGAAGACAGTATGACACCATTTGATGCATTGATAGAAGACAATTTCGTTCTTATGTGGTATACTGCTTTAGTCCATGTTCCTAGAGAGTTACTACACCAACTTCAATTCATATGTTTTTCAACTATGAACTGGGTGCCAAAAGACTTGGATGTGTAACTTATTGCGCATGGAAGGTATTAAAAAGATTAGCAAGGGACAACGTATTTCCTTTACGAATCTTCGCAAAATCATTCTTGCCAAAGGGAAAGATATTTCTTAAAAATTGAAACATTGATAAGAGCTAGAACAGAATCGTCACGCTATTGAGTTAAAACTAAAGATTTTCCTTAAAATCAGTAATACTTCGAAAAAACTTCCAGAAAATTTACCTATATGTTATTTTTGTTGAGGAATTTAATTCTAAAAGTGATCGTTTTAGGTATAAACCAAGAAAAATATTGACTCCCCTAGAAAAAGCTTTAAAGCATTTATATGAAGCTGTGAAAGATTGTAAAGATTCTAAAGGGGACAGACAATTGTGCCAGATTTTTATGAAGTTACCGTCCCGAATAGAGTATCCGGATTATTACGAGGTAATTTAAAGATTTCATCTGTAATCGAATGCTATCTTGAATCAAATTTCTTAGGTGATCAAACATCCTATTGATATGGAAAGGATAGCCCATAAAATGAAAAATAACTTTTATGAAAGCATAGACGATTTAGTAAGTTTCATTTTAAGACATTTTTTTAGAGCGCAATAAATTGATAAATTTCTAGGCGGCCGATTTTACATTAATGCTGGACAACGCATGTAAATTTAACGAACCAGACTCTCAAATCTATAAGGACGCTTTGGTTCTTCAAAGAATAGTTTCTCAAAAGCGTTTGCAACTTAAAGAATTAGCTGATGACGAAGCACCCGACGTATCTGAAGCAGTTCAAGATATTCTTTTAACACTCTTTACTACAGTATATAATCATCAAGATGACGAGGGACGGTGTTACAGTGATTCAATGGCTGAATTACCTGAACATGATGAAATTGATGGAAAAAAGTTAGTCAAGGTGTTAGTTAAGATAGAACACATATTATAACTTTGCATTTCAGACTACGAGCACTTTCATTGGATCTCATTAAGCGTCGGTTGGACAAGAATTTGTATAAACGTCTGGATACGTTTCAAGTAGACCTTTTTGCTTGTCTTGATAGAGCTAGAAGATTATCACGATCAGATTCTCAAGTATTTGAAGATTCCATTGAAATGCAAATGTTTTATATTCATATGAGAGACGAGCTTTGTAAACAAGGAGAGGTATTACAGTCTCCTGCGTTAAATTATACGTAATGTTTCTTAACTTTTTACTTGAAATAAAAAAATACATAAAACATTTTTAGCGCCTTGGATGCGAGGCATGCCATTGAAAAATTGCGACATCAAAAGTCTCTACAAGAATCATTAGAAGAAGAAAGTGAAACTCGCAGTTCAGATGATTCAGTGTTAAAAGATGGAAGTAACAGCAATGGTTCTACTGAAGAAACTATGACATGTAATCAGAAAACTTTCCAAATTGGAGAATATGTTTATTTGGATGCTAAAAAAGAGGTTTTTTATATTCAAAAAATATCAAATTTCATATTAAAAATATTAATTTCAGGGCTGTGATCCGCATATTATAAAAATTGAAAGACTGTACGAGAAAAACGGACAACAATTATTGTACGGAAACTATTTTCTAAGACCTGATGAGACATATCACGTACAAACCAGACGGTTTTTAGAAAAGGAAGTTTTCAAATCGGATAAATACCTTAACGTAGCATTAGAAGACATTAAAGATAGATGTTGCGTGTTGAATGTCAAACAGTATTTCACCATGAAACCGGAAGGTTTTGAAGAAAAGGACGTTTACGTTTTAGAATCTCGTTACAGCTCAAGACACCGGTCCTTTAAGAAAATCAAAGCTTTTCCTGAGATGTCATCGAGTTACAAACTTGTAGATCGTGAAGTGCCATTGGAGCCTAAGCGTATAATGTCAGTGTTCAAAGAAAGACTCGAAAAACATAAAGACGAATTGGCGGAATTACAAGAATTGGAGAGATTGATTGACGATGACAGACCGGTACGTAAATGATTTCATTTATCACAATTATAAAAAAAAATTCTGTAATTCCAGAATGTTATTGCATATATTGCAACTGATTTGGATGANAAGTTGAACAACAAGTATAGAAAAAGTGCATTACAGTGGGGCTAAATATTTCAACAATATTTTTATTTTGATGTGTAAAATGTAAATGTGTTGTCAACATTTTAATGTATTGTCTTGGATCTTATTTCTCTGTCAATGTTAGTAGAAGCATGTTAAATTCTAATAAACGTTGCTCTTTGTTAAAAAAAATATTCCATGAGTGTAGAATAGTATAATAGTCAATTAACACATTAACTATAAGGCTTATCAGATTTTCATTATATTTTTGTAATTTTTATCAGAAACCTACAAAGAACAAAGTGGTTACTGGTTACATTCTATATTCAAGAGAAGTAAGAAAACAGGTTGTTCAAAATAATCCCGAATCAAAATTTGGCGATATATCTCGTATTGTCGGTTCAGAATGGAAAGCTCTTGGTACGGCGGAAAAACAAATATGGGAAGAACGAGCTTCAAAGCTTAACGAGGAAACAAAAGCTCAACTACTTGCCGAACAGGAACAGTGTCCTAGTCCGGCACCTGCACAAATGAATCCTGAACATATGGTATTAGTATTTGTCGAGTCGAATTAATCTACTATAAATATTGTTGCTCAATTTAGGTATATGAATGTAAATGGGAGGATTGCGATTTTCAATTTGAGGAACTCAGCGATTGTGTTGAACATTCAGTTAAAGATTCCAAGGATTCTCAGGGACACGTGCAAAAATATTACCAGGTAATTTGCTTATTTTAAATTTTAAATTTTATAGGTTTCATTTTTAATTTTTTTAGGAACATCCTGGAGAAGAATTACAATGTAAATGGCGCAACTGTTCTCGGCTTACAAAGAAAAATTTACAGCCATTTCCCAACATTACGAGACTTATTCGTCATGTTAGAGATATGCATATCAACAAAGGCAATGGAAGAAGTATTCCTCCAGAAAGTAGGAGCAAGTGAGTTGATTTTTAAATTTGATTTTCGAAATTGTTGATTTGTGGCGTTTTTTTTCAAGAAACTTTAAGCCTTCAAGTAAAGCAGCTGCAATCAATCGTCTGACCACTACAACGTCCACCCCAAATGCTGCGGCACCAGGTAAATTTTTTTATTAATTCTAGTTCTGTTTCTTGATTTATACTGGGTGTCTCTAAAATAACAGTGATTTACTTGTCCATAAATTGTACAAGGGTTGCTACAAAACTTTACGGTTTAACATTGTAATTACTCTCCGCTTTAACCCATTTCATCGAGAAACATACATCTTTTTTGGTGTAGCTTATTTTTAACTATAATAAAAACATTATATGGGGCTAAATCTGAATTATGTATGATGAATTTTATGTAAAAGGACTCTAAAATTTAAAAAGTTTTGGTTCTTGTAGAGAAACAGAGTGACGCAATTACTTGTCACGCAATCCTTTTTTTAGTGCAGAAATCTTGGGTAGACTTGAATAGCAGGTATACCGAACATCGTTTTTTAGTGAAACCCTAATCACAAATCTGCCATTAAAAAAGGCACGCATTATCTTTTTGATGTTCTTATCGCTTATAATTTAGTGCATCCTTATCCGTTGAAACGTCTGACGTCTCATTTTTGTTTGATATTAATACATCCAGTATTAATAATATAATTATATAAGCGTAAGTTGATACATTTCAACACGCACTTCTTTTTGAACTTCAGAAAAATTTAATGTGGTATCCAGTAGAGATTATTCCACACATGTGATTATTCAACGGTTCTCAAAAGCAATTTTTCTATACATAAAATGGTTTTCTTCATAATAGTCGCAGAAGCTAAAACCGAAAATTTTTGGAGTAACCCACCCAACAATGGAGTTATTACATACATAGCGACAAAGTTTAAACGTTCAATTTTTTTGGAAAACATTGTTTTCAATATAACACTTGTAATATGTACTGCTCTCCTAAGCCTAAATCTCATTTTTGACTTATTTTGAGTGATTTGATTTTTTATGAAAGTCTTATCAGCACAACTGAATGAAATACGTTATATTTTTTAACGTTTTACAATATTTTACTTGTGAGGTACAACTATTTTGATTAGTAGATATTGGGGGTTAAGTTTTTAAAACTAAAGTAAAAAGCGTTAAACCTAAAAGAGAAGTTTTTTTGAATTACGTTATTTAGGCTTAGAAGAGCAGAATAGGTATCGACACGTAAGAATTGGATTGCTGCTTTCTATCTTTCATCATTCATTTTTGTTTATATTAAAAATACGATAAATTGCATTGAAATTATAATATTTTAGTATCAGATATTCGTGGTAGTCTTTCGTACTGATTTTTTAGAGACATACTCTTTATAAACATTTTTGGCCCGAAAAATTCACTGTCAAATTCATTGTTTAAAAATTGTTGTTTTTGTTAAAATGTCCGCTAATTAACTATTTTTCCTTCTCATTTTGGAATAGCTGCTAGTACTAGCACATTTATAACATCGCCAGTGAATTATACATCCGTTATAGTTGCAGGTAAACATAAAAGAAATATAGGTTCGGTAGTACTGCAAATTTTAGTCTTGAAAGTGTGATTTGTAATATATTAGATCAATCAAAATATTAATCTTGTTGTCGGTCAATTTACAATGCGTAGATTTGAGTATGTAGTTAGTTTTTATATTTTTGTGAAATAGACATTTTAAATAATCTATCTATAACGTAATTCTTCAGCTCCAGCCGCCAGTTCAGCAGCAAGCACAGCCAGCTCGCAGAAAACCTCAGAACCTATGTTCATTTCGGTCCCACCACGGCCTCAAAGGGTATTACATTCTGAAGCTTATATCAAGTAAACAATTGCATTAATGTTATCATTAAAAATTTATATTAACTTATCTGATTTTAGATACATTGAGGGTTTAAATGCCGAACAAAAACATGTAACCAATTGGGAACGAACTCTTCATGCCACTCCCGAAAATTGTTCAGCTCCCGATGCAGAAAAGTTGGCACAAGTAGCAACTTGGTTGGGCAAACGTGCCGATCAACATGACAATGTTGTAGCGGCTTTATGGCAATTAAGAAATCAATTGTTAAAGGATACTTTGTGTCTTCATAAAACTCTTTAAAAACTTTCCATGGAATATTATTCAAAGGGTGTTTTGACTTGTAAATAAATTGATGTATAAGCAAGGAAACCGCGATAATTACTTATATTAAGTTTTTTTTAAGATAAATTAGAATTTGTGGATACATAGATACTATTTTTTTGGTGTTTTCTGTAATATATTGTAAATATCATAGTTACATATGTAAGTCGAATAGTTTTCCATGTGTTTTGTGTTAGTTTTTTCTAGTTTTCTTAATGTGTTGAAAGAAAATTTATTCGAACAGCTTAAGGATAACCGAATTACAAAGTTGTTCAGGATCTGTACAATATTATGTTATTATTTATAGAAATACTTTATAATGTATAGTAGTTTAACATTTAAGTATTATGATTAGGAATGGAACAATTTTTGTCGGTCCATATTTACTTTCTTTTGCTATTAAACGCTGCAACGTTCGTCCCAAAGAAAAGATTACGTCTAATATCAGTCTACGAAATTTCTACTATCTATGAGGCTTTTAACGTATTGTTAGACAAATTTATCTTTGAAATCGTAGTAGTATCATTCAGTAATTTATTACTTTAGCAATTTTCCTATTAGTAGTTTGCAGGTTTATTATACAGCGTTCGTTTTTGAATATTTTGTGTGAATAGTTTTCTAAAATATCCAAAATACTTTCAAATATACATGACTGATTAGAAGTTAAATAGTAATTTTTTTAATTCCTTTATTCTCAAAATTTAATAAAAAAACACAAATTTGTCTTTGTAATTTTAATGCATAGAAAATATTTGGAATGAGCAAACATGAATTAAACATAATAATTAATCTTAATTATAAACGTTTAAATAATAGTTGATATTTAAACTATCGCAATTACTAATAGTAAGTATATTACACATATCAAGGAATGCAAGTCAATATTAAATGACAATTAGTTTGCGTTCGAACAAGATACGTCGTACCATATGATTCTATTAAAAGATCAACTTACATCCTGAATATGTACACTATTTTTTATAAAATCTGTATTGAAACTTCAATTTCTTGTTAATAACCATACAAAACACCTAAAAATGATGGAACATTTTGACAATCAATTTCGAAGGTTAGATGGTTTCTACTGGTATCAGCTGTTAGAATCATGTGATGCCACAAGCGCCTTTTTGATGGGATTGTATTCGATGTTCTTGGTTTTAGTTTAACTTTCGAATATACTAACGACTCAGGAAAAAATGGTATTTTTAATGATCACAAGTTGTTTTCATAAGAAACAATAATATATTTAGTCTATAGACTTCTGACAGGTTGGGTTTGTAATAAACCCCTACAACCTGTTTTGAGTGGCATCGTAAGTTGAATTTTCAATGCAGCTTTCATGAAAATTAACTTGGAAGAATAAAAAGACGTAACAAGCGAATATTCTTTGGAGAAAGGCAGTGCTGGTTTTCCACATACATTGACTTCTTGCTAAGGTACTGAAACTGTTTAATCCAACAGCTCTTCAGCCAACGCTTTATATTTGCTTTTTTCAAAGATAAGTTCATCTAAAAAAAATTAAAATAATACCTACATATCCTTTAAAATCATTCGCCTTGATTTAGTTGGGAGTACTCTAGTACTAGTCAGCTCATATACACCAATTCATCTGAATTCCCATACATCTAATATGCGGAAACAGTCAATTCTATGTAAATACCAGAAAAGTAAACACTGATAATTCCACTTTTATTCGATATGGAATTAACAATATTTTTAAACTGCACCTTTTTAATTTACTATTGTGGCAAAAAAAATTATAGCAACATATTGATATGGTTTGCTATATTTTTAATTTTGAAAATGTACTATCTCCATTTATTAGTGACGTAACATTACTTACTGTTTTGCTCTTTACTGAAAATTTCTATTTATGGATATATGAC